>JALLPD010002260.1:0-10476 GCA_036940065.1 Cyclotella cf. meneghiniana
CGTTTTCATTCAGATAGACCCAATTTTAACTCATAAAAACCATTCACCCAACTAATTAATTTGTTCACCTAGCAAATTTTACTTAAGTATTTTTAACTACAAAATGGCTTAGGACAAGCACCAACATTTTGTGAGTTTCATCCAAGTGGCTTGATCATCTTGGATTGGACCTGAGTCTAATATTGAGATGGCATCAGCACCAGTGTTATTGATGCCATTGATATGCATGATTTTGGGACTATCTCCTCAAGTAGTAATCTCCATCAATAGACACATGACACATCAGAGGTTAACCCAAGGCCATCTTGGATCAAGTTGTTGTGGTTGTTGTAGACCTTGATGATTTTTTCCCATAGCCTTTTGGATTCTTTTAATGTTTCCATTATGGTCAGTAGTTCAATTTTGGTCAATGTGTATTTTTGTTAGGTTATAGAAATTGTTCTGCTGAAAAATACAAGATGCTGAATACCCTGAGTAATCACTGAGTCAAGTTGTTACACAAGGTACAGTGTGCACCTCAAACTCCTTTGAATAATCAGAATATACCAAAGAGACATCTTCAGTGATTCTAGCTTTTACATTGGCATACACTGTTTGTTGTACCTCAACCCAATACCAAGGACTCTTTATAGTTTTTTGTCTTTGGTGACTTTGGAATGGCCACCCCCTCCTACCAATGAGGTGAGTGAGGCAAGCATTTCACTACATCTTGCCCAATGATCTCTATAGTACTGGACCATGCCCAGGAACCTATCGAGGACTTTGACTTGTTTTGGTGGGGTGATCGCAAGGATAGCCTGCACTTTATGTGACTGTGGCTTTATGCCAGCTCTAGTTCCATGGTATTCTGTTTCAATAGGGCAGAATTTTAACTTTGGGGCATTGATTTACAAACCCCCTTTCTTGCAAACTCGGTAGTACCAACCGTAAAGATCTAGGTGGTGATCCAGACTTGTCTTGGTGGTGCATAGCAAATCATCCAGATAAGTTCTAACAAATTCTAAGGCTACCATAAGTTCAGACATGTTTGTCTGAAAAATGTCAGGAGAACCAACAATTCATATCGGTAGCCTGTGATAGGAATAATTTCCCAAAGGAAAAATAACTTGGCAGATTTTTGATGCATCAGTATCCAATCTTATGGTATTATAGCCCATATTAAAATCAAGGACTGTTGCAAAATGAAACTTTGAAGCTTTTGCAAAACTGTAATGATTTTGGATAATTCAAATGGCTTCCTAACTAGTTGTTTATTTACCTCCCTAAAATCAGTTATAAAGCATAAAGCTTCATGTTTTTTGGTGATTCAAATGTGGGTGACACCCATTCTGATGTGGGTTGAATCTCTTACACTTGCAGTTCATGAAGCCTGTTCAATTGTTTGATTATTGTTTCTTTGTGTATTGATGTTACAGGGAACGGCCTGCCATGATGTGACTTAGTGTCTTCCTTTAGTTCAAAGGAGATAGGCTCAGTATTCCAACCACCTAGTGTTCCATGAAACATTCCTTGTATTCTGTGAGCAATTCCAGTAACTTGTTACAATCTTGGATACTAAGGTGAGTACAAATGGTGTTAACAAATGATTGGAGGTCTGCCTTCTCATAGTTAGCATCTAGGATATGAACTACTTGATGCGTTGCCTCTTGCATAATGCTAGGCTTGTGTGCCATGCTGTTATTTACAGCCCAGGTCTTCTCCATGTTTGATGTGGTCAGACTGTTGATGTCTCGCATTGGCAAAATGATCTCATCAATAGTTTCTCTTTGTTCAAAGATCCAGAAGGATTCCTAACTCTTTCATGGTGTTAGAACCAAGAATGAGATCATACATCGGCTTAGTGATTTTTTCTTATCATAACTGCACAATGTCTGGTGTTACCAGATACTGCTGTCTAACAAATAAAAAAGAATTATGTTGGCTTTGCTCCTTTCTTTAGTGAGGAAGTTCACATTAGGCATGTGCCAAGAGGTTGGCCCTTGTCTAGTCAAATTGAACATCAGGTCACCATCAGATCAACTGTCTAGTAAGACCTTGATGACTGATTTACTGGTGCAATTTACAACTGGGTATCCGTGTCTCTGTGGAATTTATTTTTGGTTGCTATATGGTATCTTGCTTTTGCAACTATAACATTGACTTTTCCTTCTTTACCTTTTGAAGGGGGTTCACACTATGGAGAAAGGCACCCTACAGTTTTTGGTCCAACAATTTAGCAATTATCACACTCTGTGTATTTTTGTTAATTTTAATACAATGTTTTTTGATCTTGTGTAAACATAGTACCCATAATAATTCTATTATTTGATTTTGTTCATTAAGATTTTTTGAGTCTAATGGCTTTACTGGTTTTGATATAATTTAATTTGTTTAAAGTGAAATTTATTTTTGGCTTTATCAATCCCATTTTCCCTTTTCTCTTTTGAGAGGAAGCATCAGAACTTGTTTGATATCTGGGAGCTTTCTTGCTTGATCAAGATCTCTCTCGATATGTATTCAGTTCCTTGTAGCTTGTCAAGCTGCAGACATTACTCTCATTCTATTGATTAAGGAATCATTTTTTTGACAATCGCCATATTTTCTGTCATGAACATTCAAGGTTCTTAAACTGAACAGAAAACTTTGCATTATCATCCTTAACATGCCTATGTTTTTCTGGCATTAGCAAAGTCTTCTGAGAAATGTACCATTTCTTGGGGCAGTACTTCTTTTTTCTAGGACACAATCCATTTCTTGCATTCACCCCTATGCTTAATACATGGTTTGTGGTGCATGGGGTGTTTACCTGAAGTTTTCGGAATGCTTTTTGTAGGAGTTCCATCCAATTCTTTTTCCATTGTTTTCCATTGCATTTGGAGAAGAAGGAAATGCTAACTCACACTTTGAGACAGCACAGAAGGTTCTCTGAGGTTCAATGCTCCTTGGGGTCATTATAGTGTACAACCACTTAGGGATCTAGCAGTCGTTTTGCTTCTTACTAAAGAATACTAGGGATGTTGTTGTGTTTTGATTCTTTTCTAGGGACTAAATGCCCTTTTGAAGCTGCACGTGCTTCTAGGGGGTCACAAAAAGTCCTTTGAGACTGGAGCTTCCAGGAGAAACATGTACTCCTTCCAGTATACTGATTGTTGCCCCATTTTTGAGGGATATATACACTAGTATAGGAGTTCAACCTAGACTCATACAGAAAAGTTACATCACTAAATCATGCGTGCTTTGTATGAAATATGTCTTTAATAGACTTTTACTAGGCTACAACCACATTTAATCCTCTCCACACTATAAGGGTTTATGTTAATAAAGGACAGCCTATAAGTGCTTTACCTTGGAGGGCTTTTATTGTCAGTTCTCAGAATTGGGTGCCACTTTGTGATTGTGTTTCTTATGAATTAATGTGCATCTACAACATCATGATGGGAACCTCTTGTTCTTTTTGCTCCTGATCTTTGGTCATGAGTGACTGGAGTATATCTGTGTCCTCAGGACAACTTGTGTCTCTGACATGAAAGTTTTTCCCAGACTATGGATAAGCATGACATACATCACTCACAAGCTTCTTAGGCATTTGCAGAAGTGCACTTAACCAACACTTTACACACTCGTGTACTTGGCAGATGGTGTCTGCACACAAATATGGAGTAGTCCCACATTCTTGTAGAGATGGGAATTCTGGGAAATGATGAAGGAGTTGTGGGAAAGATTATACTCTGGGTGAAATGAGTTTGTAGCTCAGGTTATCAGTTGGTAGTGACTTAAGCCAGTTTGGTGAAAAAATATTAAGTAGTTATTTGTAGGTAAACAGGTTACACTTGTTGTGGTTGAGTAAATGGCAGCTTTTTATTTACTGATTATTATGAACACATGATGATGGGTGGGCAATGCAATATCTTTCATCCCAAATGAATCATATGGAATTTTTGTAGGTTCTACACCATCTTGGTATGTTTGTACTCTTCGCATGAGGGGTGTTCTTGTGGTAACAAAGATCCAAAGATATAGCTAGTTGTCCTTGTAAGGATTCCTTCTCACTTGGGAGTCTATTATTATTCCTTGTTTGGGAATTTTTATTTGGTTTCTATGGCTACTAACTAAGGCAGATGTCACATGTCTGGGAAAAAAGTATGGGCCACAGAATGAATTGTTAGTTTCTGGTTAGTGGCAGGAGACACATCAATATCATACGCAGTAGATCATATGATTTCACATCATCTCCTGCTTACCCTGAAATGGGCATGCATCACACATCAAGCTGACATGTCCTATTGTAAGACCACTTCCTGTAAATGAGTTCTCATAATAAAACAAGCTTTATAAATTAATAATTAATTAAATACTCAATTAATTAAATTAATTTTATCAATTTCTTTTGTTGAATGGTTGTTGCAAATTGTGATTTGGGGCAAACAGAAAGGGTAATGAATCAACGATAATTAATAGCCTTGTTATGGCAAATATTAAAAGCCCACTTGATGGCACAAAAATTGAGACTATTACAAAAATTCATTGTTGTAGTCAGCTGGAATGTCAGCATAAACACAAAAGTCTATCTTTTATTTTATAGCAAAAAATGATGCGTCAATCAAAATAATTGCCAGCTAACATAGGGCTGTCCCAGGCAAATGCGTTATGCCAATAACTTAGCATTTTCAAAAAATATGAAATAACATTGCATAAGATTGACAATTTTGTTGGTAAAGAAATTGCACTCTTGACCAATTGCAATTCTTGGTAACATGGGTTATAGCAGCAATTAACACAAAAGACAGAAGCTGGCATCATTTGATGTTGTTTTACATTCAATTGGCATCAATACACTTATATTTTTTAGATTTTGCAACAATATATTATTTTACTTTTTGTACAGATAAAAATCATAAGGGATTAAACCATTGTCTTTGAGAGTCTAGCATGACTCCATATGAATGTGATTGTATTTCTAAATTTTCATAACATTAGAATTCCTAATCAACATTCAAATCAGTATAAAGAATGATTCCAATGTTGTGAGATTCTGGCATTTTCCATGAAATGTGACAATTTTTAAGAAATTGTTCTATGCATTTACAAGTCTGTTCTATATTTTTTACAGATTGAAGGAATGGATTTTTTTCCTATGTTGGCCAAACAAATGGTCTCAGGTGCTTGTTTGGGTGAGCCCAAGTGAATCTGGGTTCACCAAGTGCAGCTATCACAACATTTATGATGCATGCAAAACAGGATTATGTTGTACCAAGCTAGCAAGCATCTTGGTTGACTCGTACTTTGAGTTTATATGTATTTTATCCCAGGCTCTCTTGCTATGAAATTGATTGCAAAAAAATCAGCTAAAAACTAAATGTAGTTCCCTGAAGCCCTCCCTTTTTTATCCTCTTTTTTAGGTCATGAGTACAGATTATGTAAGGACAATCAATGAGGAGGTGAGAGACATGAAAAAAATGAACAAGCATGTTTTTAATAGAAATAGTGGTTTATACTATAAGTTTAAAACATAGTGTTTCAAAGATTGGAATTAGATAAACTTTTCATCCTCAAAATGTTTCCACGAGCATATAGAAATCAATTTCGAGCATTTCTCAAAATTTTTCTTGTGCACAATTGGAATCAGTCAAAAATTATGTTGTCATTTAAAGGTCATCAATTGTTAAACAGTAGAACTGCTATTAATCAGTCAGAACAGAACCTTTCACAGTTTGGTAACCATTTTGTCTAGATGTCTTTTGCATTATTGTACTAACTTTGCCATGTTGAAGGTTAACAGTTGTTAAACTCTCAAACTATTACTAACTGGTCAATAACTCTTCCACATTGTGACTATCACTTTTAAACATTCATCACATGATAGGTGAGAATGGGATTTTTCCATGATCCTGGCAGTTCATTGTGAAATCATTGAGTATTGTGGGCACACTTGGTTTCTCCTCAGAGATTATGTCTATCTAATTTTGTGCATTAGTCTATTCCATGAGAGTTTTAGATATTCATAATGTAAAATTTCTTTGTCCACTGTCATAGCCTCAATATGCATCCAGTGAGACCTGACCAAGATTGAAAAATCCTTTGGGGCTATCTTGTAAGCTTAGTCTAGGTTCACATAACACCAGGTTGCCAAGACCACAACTGCAAAATTGCTGTCTTTACACTTCTAAAATAAAGTACTCATTCAAAATCCACCCTGTAAAAATTTGTATTTTTTCTATTGATGTTAGATAGAAAAAGTGTTAAAATAGTGGAACAACACATAACACATTGCGCACCCATGTACAATCCTCTTTTACAGTCATTTGAAGTAAATTATGGACAGACTATCAAAAATTTCACATCAATGCAATTTTTTGTGACCACACATACAATCATACATTGGAATAGTAAGCCATATCATTTGTGGTTCAAAGTCCACCCAATGGTTCAAAGTGAATTCTAACTCTTACCTACATCAGTCCCATAAAATGAGACAAATTTTGATTTTTTGCCCATTCAATAAAAATTGTGACTTTTACTATAAATTTCTATATCAGTTATGTAAGGTGATACAATATAATTTTTCTGTCAAATAATTTTTACTTTTACTAATTCCTATTTTGTCCAATTCATGTCACACTTGCAATCATTGACACCAATATTGATCCCTCACATCAATGCCATCTGATCAACTACTGAACATGTGTGCATCATGATAAACTCAGCTGCAGACTCACATTACCAGCAGCTGCTGCAAGCTTTTTTGCAGTTTGCACATCATTTGAATTTTTTAGTATGTGGCTTAAAAAGGAGGGTCTTTCATTATGGACTTAACATGAAAATTTGTTATACAGTAAAACATATGACAATGATGAGGTGACAAATGAGAAACAGCATTGCTGCAGCATAACCCCATGACTACAATATCAACATAAAAATCAAAAAAAGCTAGCCAAGCTACACCTTCACATCAATACTATGCTCAATAAGCACTGCTGAAAGAAGGCCACCACAATGCCCAGAAAATGTAATGACATTGCTCCAAACACCTTCTGTCACACCACTACGTTTACAATGTCCAATGCCACATTCAAAACACTGGTAACAAACACAATCATATGACTACAATTAGACAAAAATTGCACAACAACAACATACCTGTACCTTCAAACAATAATATCATCAATAAGCACTGCTGAAAGAAGGCCACCATAATGCCCAGAAACTGTAGTGACATTGTTCCAAACACCTTCTGTTACACCACTACATTAAAAAATTCCAATACCACATTCAAAACACCTGTAACAAACACAACCACATGACTACAATGGTGCAAATTGACACAACAACAACATACTTACAAAAAACCATAGCTGCAATGCCAGCACTACTACTGCTACTGCTACTGCTTTGACATGCTGCATCATTACCACACAAGCAATGACACCATCACTACTAGAACTGCCTTCATTTTATGCACTCTTGTTTTTAATTAAGGAGTCCTCATTTGTCATGGGTGCAATTCTTTAGGTCTGACATTGCTACAGGTTAGGGAGGTGTACCCCCCAAACAATTGCCAGTCATGATTGTCTGACTGTCACACCTACAAAAATCATAACCACATTCTCATTTGTGCCAAGATCAACAGATTCTGCCATCTCAACAATCCACCAGAAGTGAGACATCTCTTGCTTTTAGCTTACTCATTCTTTGTCATCAACTCAATACGTGTAAAAAGAAGAGAAAGTATTTTTCCTTTTTTGTAACCCCATCTGAAACTCAAGCAACATGACAATGGCAAAATCATTTCTTTTCCCTTCCTCTGCTATGAAGGCTGAACCCTTAATATACCATCAACCATTTGAAAGTTTGCAGGAGCACTTTAGATTTGATCTCCATCATTGATGTCATGATAAAAATATCCCGCATTGGAGGAAGTATATTGGTGAGGTAGATAAGTAGAAACCAAGCAGATGTCAGAACTGCTGACAAGCTTCCGTGTATTTTTGTTGTGTATGTTGGAGTTCGGGTTTATGCATGGCATAAGGGTTCCTACATTGCATCAGGTAGGTTGCGCATGATTGATTATGAGTTGCAAAGACATGTAGACTATCATAATTCTAGAAATACTGCCAGCGCAACCGAAGTTGCATGGCAGGGCTACTGGCCATTACTGCTTTTTACTAGTTAGTCACCGATCACCATGTCTGCCCTCTTCCGCCTCAGTTTGGCACCCCCTAAAACAAATCAGTTTATCAGACCCATGAGTCCTTTTTATGTTGTCTCCGCCGCCCAAAGGCTGGCATCAAGCGGGCTGATGCCATTATTCCAGGGGACAGGCGGGCGAGTTTGCAGATGCGTTGATGGCCGCCTTAGGCGATGCCACCACAATGAGCACAGACAATATCTGTGCCATTGCAGAGTTGTACATGAGCAAGGTATGTACTCACAAAGTCCCACCCTCAACTGCCAAATCCGGAGGAGACCAGGCCACTGGTTCACCAGTGATGAGCATAGCACTGGCTTGCTCCAAAAAGGGTACCCTCTCCTCCTGGAGGATGAAACGTTTACTAACTGACCCCAATGGGTGAGGGTGTAGGAATGAAACCTGCGGACAATGTGCTTGTGGCCGAATTAGATACCATTTTTACAGAGTCTGCTAGGAAGAGACAATGACACATGATCGTTCACCTGACCCGAAAGGTTGAAGATATGGTCCTCAAAGACCACCGTGTTAGGAGGGGCGCCGGTTGTCCGGTTGAACGACTGGGGCCCACAAGTGCCAGCCTAGCATGGCAGCCACCTAGTGGCAGGAGGCAACAGACTGCATGCTGCAGCAATCCCCGGGTAGATGATTGACCTGATGAGAACATGAGTGGTAATAATCCTCCCCTGGAGACTCCACCGCCCAAAGGCAGAGGTGGTGCAGGGGCTCTGCCTGGTGGAGGTGGCAATGAGGGTCGACAATGAAGAGATGGGTGACAGCATTCATGAGGACGATGATGAAGAGGACCCCAAAGAATCCGGAGAGGAAGACCCCGTGAGTGGTCAGACTGGGAAGGAATATATCCCAAAGACCAAGAAGGGTTAGGAAATGGCAAGGATGCTCATCAGCTTCTGCCGCCTCTCCAAACTCAGTGCCAACACCATAGTGGTCTACTTTGGTGTGTCCATGATGGCCAAATTGGCTGACTTCCAAGAGGAACACTGGAAGGATATGTTCGTCCAGTGGCAGAAGCGCCACACTTGCCCTGATGGATTGAAGCGAGCATTAGTATTGTCCCCACCCCAACAAGGTAGGATCTGGTGTGCGGCACGGGACTGCCGTTACCACCATCAAATCTTCTGGCCCCCTGGTGCATTTTTGCAGCCAGGTGACCCCAAGCCATACCCAATGATATACTTTCTCAAGAAGGAACACTTTGAGCCGATGCACATGCAGATGGAGTGCAAGGAACATGACAAGATCTCACTCAAGAGCGTATCCGAGATGACGGATATACCAATGTAGAAGTAAACCATGAGTATGTTGAAACAAATTTGCAATTTTGAATCTTACCTGTCCACTCATTATGGGGTAAAGGGTTTCCCCCTGGATTACGTTGCGCAACCAAATCTTGCACATCTCCTCTGGCACATGATGAGCCCACAAAACCTGAGAGGGAACGTGTATAATGCCTTCCCTGATTCTCTCAGGTTGATGAGACAGACTACAACAGTCGCTGTTTTGCACAAATTGTCTCAGACTGAGACAACTATCAAGTACGGACCAAGACTCTGACCATGCTAGCCCGATGGGAGACTGGAAACAAAGCCAGCACATGGACCGATACGTTTCGTCATGACAATGAGATTGTTTTTCAAATTACTCATGTCGCTTTCAAGGATTCCCTTGGAGAGTGTCATTTTGTCCCCAAGAAAGGTGCGAAGCACTACAGTGGTCACCAAGCATTTTTCACTTGCAAGGGATGATTTGTTGGCATTAACACTGTGTGGCAAGAATGCGACCTTGCCCATGAGACAATCCAAAAGGTGCAGTACAAAGGGGAGTCCCGGAATGAGAACTGGGACAAGCACTGTAAGAAATTTCACCATCAGATCCAGGTGATTGATGAGTGGGCGGCAGCTGATCTGGCTACCCGCATGTCCAAGGAGGACAAGATTAGTGCTTTCCTCAAGTCGATCCCCAAAGATTGCAAGAACAGTGAGCTTGGTATCACTCAGGAAAATATAGAGGGTGACAGATCCTGGTTCCCCACCCTGATTGGCACTGTTATTCCTCACCTGGCTTCGTCCATCAAGTCACATGAACCTGAGTGCATCGGATGCCAAACGCACTATTGCCAATACCCATTCTGACCCTGGACGGCATTCTGGCAAGTGCCAGAGAACTGCCCAAAGTCCCCGTTTGACTACAGGGAAGTTGCGCCTCGAAGGCGGGAAAGTGGTGGTAACCATAGAGGGCCTCCATTATGACAAGAGTATTTGGATGGCCATGACAAAAGAGCAGAGAGACAA
>JALLPD010002261.1:0-10536 GCA_036940065.1 Cyclotella cf. meneghiniana
TGTGTGTGTGTGTGTGTGTGTGTGTGTGTGTGTGTGTGTGTGTGTGTGTGTGTGCCTTGACCCAACACGATGAGATCATCAAGCCTCCGCTTTGGCATCTTGTTAGGAAAGGCTTTGTCAACCTCCTTTGATTGATGGAGGTAGACTAGGAGCACACAGCATCAAGCTCTGATGCTGAGCATCATGGTCTTCTTCTTTGGTGACATGTGTGATGTGTTTTTTGGATAAAGGAATTCATTAGGTTGCCTGTAGAAAGACGGAAAATAATATGAGCTCTACCCACCAACAAACCCATCTGGTGCAACATGAGAAAGATGATATATTTTTAACCTGCTGACAATCTTTGTTCTCCAATGAAAATTAGATTTTTTGTACCGGAGGCAATCCAATCATGTGCTGGACTTGGCTTAAGTCTAGCTTTACACAATTATATGGAGCATGCAAAATGATACTGAATTCAGTCAAAAAGACTTAATTAAGTCTACCTCGTCACTACCGATACAATAGAACGCCTTTCCCAAATGAGAGAGATAAGACTGTTAAACCAAATTTGTGCGGAACTGAATTTTTTGGGATAAAGATATCCTGACTGGCTAAATGGTTTGTCTCCCAGATCAAAAATCTGAGCAGCATCCAGTTTTCTTTTTTCACACCACATCGTACCACCATAAACCGTCGCAATGAACCAACAGCATTGACTGACGCACTCACCCCTTCAATCACACACCACGTAGAGTACCAAAAAAGTCTACCTCCTACAGAAGTAAGTCTGAAATCATCAAGATTTCATAGGTATCTTTCCTCCAACCATGAATAAGGCGAATGTGAATAAAAGAGACATTTTTCTCGACTGATTCTGATTAGACTGATGCCCATAAGCCAAATATCGCTAACTGCAATCTGTGGGGTATCTTTCGTCCGTTTTAGGGTAGGAGTTGAAATCAGTCCGCACAAATGTGGTTTAACAGTCTTAGATATTGCATTTCACAACACAATTATCATATGGGTCAACATAGCTCATGGCAAAATTAAAATTTGAGCAACATGGCAATTTGTTCATCCTGATACATAGCATAAAATGACTCAGCCATACAACTATTCCTATCTACTTGTGAAGGTTGATCTGAGAGTTGTTTCTTTGCAATTATGTCCTGTCCTATCTGAGCAACTGTCACGCAAGGCCTGATGCAAAACAAACACACAGGATAAAAATGCTATTGATATCGAAGGAGAGTCATCTCGCTCCCATACCCATTGCCATTCTGTCTGCTTTTCCTTAAAATATCAGCCACCAAAAAGACCAAGAAAGCACCAACCATGATACCAACAATGAATACATGGATTGAAGTCAAATACGGGTGGGGCATGTCCTGGAAAAGTGTTGTTATCTTCTTCAGCTCATAAGCTCCTGGTGTGTCATCATGCTTATCTACAGAGAGACAGTTTGGGCCAGTGTATCCAGCATTGCATCGACATTGCTTTTTGGCTGAAGAAACTGATCCTGACCCAAATAGCCCATAGTTGGAAGTAACACATGTCCCTTTCGGTTTGCGGGGCAGATTTGATACAAGCTTGGTATCAGCTTTTTCATGTTCCAGTGGTTCCAAGGAGATTTGTGGTGTATCAAGAGAGATTACGAGGACATCCGCTTCTTTGCTTGAACCAGACTTCTCTTCTAGTCCTCTGTTTCTTCTAGTTCTAGTTTTGGGTTTGACATGGCTGCTATCCTCCGTGCCAGAGTGCGCAAGTGTGCTCTGATTTTCTTGTTCATCGCCTTTTTTATCGAGATCTCCAGGACTTTCACTAACGGGATTATTGTCCAAATCCAATACATCAATTTCAGCTTCAATTTGTGCAAAAGGATCTTGCTCCCATACCATTTCCACATCATTTTTTTCGGTGCCTCCTCCACAATCTTGGTCCACTTCACATTCACCACCTCCGTTTTTGACTGATCTTAATGAATGTGTATCTTCGTACACGAAAGGTGGGTTCCTCATGTACCTATATTCAAACCCCTTGATATATTCTCGTGTAGGGAATTCGACTGGATCACAACCGACTGTGTGAGGACTTCCATCATGGGCACTCTCATCTCTTGATTGATAGACACGGACAGAATCAATTTTGAGAGCAACTTTGCCAGTCTTCATCATGGCGCAAAATCCTGGATTGAAAGAACACTGGCACTTTGGATTGTCACAATCGTAGCACTTGGGGCACCAGTCTGGTAAACTATACGGAAATGCCCATGTCGAAGAAATTGCAGTATTCAGAATAATGTAGCTTGGTTCTTCAGGAATTTTCGAACCCATAACAGCATCGAGTGCTGAATCCGGTATGCTCAGCGAGTGCTCCCAATCTTGACCCTTTCCGTCCCCCTCTACGTGAATTACAGTTCCATTTTCATCTACCCTCTTATATGACTTCGTAAACCAATCTAATCTTCCTCCACGGCCGGGCTGCCATTCCAACCTGAATGTATGTGGAGTTTTAAAATGTTCAGAAACAATCTGCTTCATTGCCCCCACAGCATCAGCCTGAAATGCCTGATTTTTGTTTCTCGTCACGGGTTCATTCTTCTTTGTCTCGCCCAGATAGGTACCATAAAAGAAAGGATTTAGAGAAGTGTTTCCTGCCACTGTTAGGTTGTCGTACCATACTTGAGCAACGGAAGTGGCATATCCAGAGTGAGTACGATCAATCTTTCGGACAGGTTGAGAGCCTGATTGTGGGCGGTTGTCTGGAATGCCCGGAGCAACCTGCGTTAAGTGTAAAGTTGCGTCAAAAACAAATCTGGATCAGTTGGAAGGAACTCAACTAAAGTATTGTCCTAGGACCTGGGCTATAAAAGAAACAATACAACCTGCAGCATCTGAATCAACCCCTCGCAAGAGTCACACCCGCCAAGTGTCACAACAACTGGAGGAGAGACACAACACGAGGAAACAATACGAACAATATCAAACGCGACTTTAGCGGACATGATTGTTACAGTCCACGTCAACATGCTCCTCCAGCTCGATAGCTACAACCGAAAAGCAATGAAACCATTTATGTTGCAGACAATCTTTGAATCAAAGAAGATGCTCCAGTAGATGCACCCAAACCCAGGGCAATTACGAATCAACCATTGAATGACAGAGAGCAGTACAAAAACGCCGAAAATATCTCAAAACAACTTCAGTCGCGAAATCATCATTGGTCTGTCAGCTCCAGTGCTCCAAAAAGAAAATATAAGAAAAACACGGATAGCGGCGTTGTCCTTGGTTTTCAGCACTTACCTGCAACGTCATGTCTACATAAGGAAGAGATATCGGAGGACTTGTCGCAGGTAGTGCGCCGTTGGAATTTCCTGAACGAGTATAAAATAAATATATTAGGAAGTTACTGGTGCTGTGAGAAACCTTTGTCGGTGAGTTTCAAATCAAAGCGACGCGTAATGTCGATTTAACACATGATTTTCAAAAGAATAAAACGGGATTGTACAAAACAATCAACGCAAAAACAGTGCAACTCACCCCCCATCAACTCCAGCACGTCGATTTCCGTAGCCCCCCTCCCTTGAAACTTATTCAGTCCAAAATGATTCGCCTCGTTACAAGCACTGATAGTTTGACTCTCCTGCTTCTTGCGATCGCATTTGTCATAGCTCCAAGGCCATAGGTTGTTTGTAGAGGCTACGTAGGTGGCTCGGCCTAGGTTGCCCAGGAGCCAGACAGCAGGCCATAGTCCTCCTACATTTTCAGAAAGAGAGAAATCCATGCAGATGAAGAAGAGTCCATTGATCTGAGAAGTGACGCGAGACGTGCTACCAACCCGTGTGCACCTTATTCTCATGCGACGAACGAACGACCATCACTTACCAATGTCAGGCTCCCCAGGTAAAATAACATCCACCTCCAAAATCCCCCCTGTAAAACAAAACTTATTCCAACTCTGCACCATCCCGCTTTTGAAATACTTTTTTTCCTTCTTCCATTCCTTTTCCAAGGCATCGTAATGCGTCCATTCCGTCGGATCGATGATCGTTTGAATCGTCAGCATTCCATCCGGCGTGGTAGTGACCATGGATGAATTGTAGAAATGTAAAGAGCCCCCTCCGGAAGCAGAATAGTCGTCATCTGATTTGTCTAACGCCGTCCAGGTGGGATCGTGTCCGTCGGTGAACGTTCGATGGGGGGTGTTAAATTCGTCGGACATGACGAGGTGGTACGTCGAGCCGTCGACGAGTGAGGTGGTCGTCAGGAGGTTCGTAGGAGTGTCCTCATCAATCCAGTGGCAGGTTGTTGGGTGAATAAGAAGGAGAGGAATCAGGATTCTCATCGTGGGGATTCCTTGAAAAGGTTTCGTCAAAGGATCGAGGAGCACAACGTGTGAGGTGGATCCGCGATTGGAATAGTCTCTGTTTATCGGCAAACTGTCACTGAGATCCAAGGAAAGCACAGCTAGAGTCTCTTTTGTTATGTCTCGCTTGATTGTTGAGGTTCGTCCGGCAATAGAACGAGGATAAACAATTCATTGCCAGTTGAAATCGTTCATCGCGTCATGGTTCTATTCCCTCTCTGGAACATCATACATTACACGCTCGGCCGGCAATCGAAAGCTGTTGACAACCCTGAAAAAATCTTGAAATGCAACCGACACGTACGTGGGTTTTTGTGTCCGTCCATGGACATTTTCATATTTATGTTCCTCCAGAGTTCCACACGAAAAGAAACAGTACACAATACAATACAGCTGTGTGAACAATGCTTAGAACCTCAGGTAGCATGGTAATGATACCTTTAATTTTAAAGTTGCCCACGGACAATAAGATGAAAATCATGAGACCTGCCCTCACCAACAGCAATCACAGTGGACTTCACAAATTAATGAGGTCTCATAACGTGACCTAAGGCTATGTCTGTACCATTAGGATTTTCTTCACATGTTTGCATTTTCACACCCCAAAATTGGGGGAAGGAAAAGGCCTCTATGCAATGTCTTCTGTATCATAAGGTGTGTTTTGCAAGCTTGAAGGACATAATAGCAGCATCCACTTCCTGTCGCTTTAGGTCACATGCCACTTTTCATCCATTTTATATACACAAAAATATTATTATCACAGCCATCAATTTGATCAAGGATGATTCTGTCTTGACATCAACAAATTATTGATGCCCTTGTTGCATGAGCTGTGGCTGTCCGCTTGTGTCATGAGAGACTATACAAGTGTAGGAAATGTCTAATCATTTCCGTGTTTGCCGGACAGTGCATGAAATTTATCATGTCTTGGGGATCAATACTTTTCGCATGCATCTCGAATGTCGTGCCAGTCCTTTGTGAAACTTCATGACACAATAGCCAAAGTTGATAGTGTCCAGTGTATTGTTGCATCTAATAGAACAGCCAGAAGAGAGCAATCAAAGGTTAGAAAGAGACATGTATATCCATAGACTGGCCAAGAGAGGGGTGTGTGAATTAAGGGGGTGTGAACTAAATTGTCCTGCCACAAAATGCACCAACCTGGCAGGAAGTCAAGATTTCATACCGCTTAAAATGATGGTCAGACTGCAACTTTGCACTGCAAAAGTACAAAAATGCAAAAAGATCCTTATGGTACATACCTTGCGGAAAGAGTCAAACAGACTCTCATACATGTGTAGATCAAATTACGCTCTTTAGGTCACAATATGGGACATGTACTTTTGTGTTTATGATATTCTCCTCTGCTTCTGCCTTGAAACTTGCAACTTGCTTGCTCACCACAATTACAAAGTCCCACTGATTACCATCACCACAACAATCTACAGGACTCATTAAGGATAAAGAGAACAATCAATCAAGTCAACAAAATTATTCTAATCTAAACTTTAGCAAACGTATTTATTTACTCAATGAATAGAAATAATTTTATCAGAGTTAATATTAATTTTATCAGAGTATGATATTATTGGACTCAAACATAATCTGGGATGGACTTCCATCAAACAGCATCTGCTGATTGTTGTACCTGTCTTTGTTGTTCATGAAGCATGCAGCATAAGTTGATTGTTGGATCTCCTTCCTTTATTGTGCTTTCACAGACAGTCACTTCATGCATGTCTTGGGAATGAGAATGGGGAGAAAAATGCAAATTTATTTGAGAAAAATCAAAAATAAAACAAACAATTTTAAAACATATGCCTTGTTCTATCAGTAGAAATTCCTTATCATTCATACTGATTGAGGAGGGGGTTAGGGGGTGGCAATCTCTAAAACAGTCTGGGAAGGATAGATCATCAATGAATATGAGATGAAACAAAATTATAAATGGAAAATTGTAACTAAAAAGCTGTGTCTTTAAAATTTTTTCATGCTGATGGGTATTATAATGGGTTGTCTGCAGCAGGGTAAGCAGTCATGATCCCTGAAACAACCTGTGTATAGAACATTTATCAGTTTCAAAAGCAAAGTTACAGCAAAACAAACAAAATTTTGCCCCATCAGATTGTTCATCACATCTGATTGTTGAATCCCATCTGATTCATCTGCTCATTGATCAATGTTTGATCATGCCTGATCACTTAATCATATAGGATCATTCAAGCACATATGATTGTCTTGTGCAATCTGAGAGAGAAGACAAATGATGTGGACCTAAGTCTCATGGCCGATCCAGTTTTAGGGATTTTTAATCTTTGCTGATGGGATAGCATCAGATATGATACTGGATGCAACTTGTGGGAGTATATGTGTGTATCGTTATTAAATAAGGTGCCTGTGATAAATTAGTTGGAAATAAATGAAATTGGCAAGATTATTATTTAACAACATTTCTTATCTTTTAGAATGGTACCAGAGCCTACTGGAGATTCTTCCCATGATTGCACAGCTGTAAAAATGAGCTACCGTAATTAATGGTGTGTAGGCCACACTTTCATATAGGCCACATTTTTCAAAATCTCATTGATTTTACAAACATGTTAATTTTGAAGCCCTTAAACCTCCTTTTCCCTCCCAGCTGCAGTTGGAATAGATTATCCATTTCATGACCAATCAGCACATATGCTGGGCTCCCAGTAAGTACCAGTGGTTGAAAAGTTGTGGCTAGTTGTTAATTGACCAACCACTCCTTAGCCTTTGTTAGTGGGCTTACAGATACACATGGTATTTTTTGCACAACCAAACAGATGGTTCCATATCTCCCACCGTCAGGATGGGTTGTTCCAATTGTCAGAATTGTTGCGATTGGCAATGGACACACTTGTGGTAAGCACTGCTTTGGTTATGGATACACTCTACTGTTGGCAAGGCCAGCCCGCGGATGTGGTGTATTGTTATATCTCATACAAAAGGTGGCACAAGACAAACTTGCAGCTTGTTTTGTTCTCTGGAACTGCAGTTATGGGTGTAGCGTGGGGTTTACTCCAAGGGGGCATGCAGTTGATGCACTTGGCTGTATACTTGATGGAGTGTTGGTGAGGGTATTTGAGGTGTTCACACCTGAACACACCAACTCCTACTGCCACACACTCTATCACAGGGACTTTGGATATGCATTGCAGACATGGCTGAGGAGGACATTTGAACAATTGTTTATTTGTCATAAACTAATGAATACATTTATGAGGAAGAATGGGTTAATCTATTGTCATGAAGTAATTAATACATTAACAGTTAGAACTACAAATTAATAATTAATTTAAGAACTAACCCATTCAAATCCCTTTTTTCCATGCATTCTTGCACTTTTCCAAATCAAGCATCCAATATGTTTCAAGAACCCATGACATAATCAATGACAAGGCATCATTATTGCTATCCCATTTTGCACTTCCTTGGCATCCTGATTGGCTTATTCACTCCCACATAAATTGGTTGGCACAGGTCAGTGCAACCATCAGGAGTGCATTGGACTTCTATTCCAATATCCTTCATCTTTCCAACTACTATTCCCATTATGTGGGCATGAAAAGAGTCCAAGATGAGTAGAGGTGTCACCTCAGGAGGAAGCATGTCTTTCCATCATGATAAACACTTTTCTACCCATATTGACATCATGGATTCACCCATCCAGCCTTATTCTACATTTGTACAGACACCCATTATTGGGAATGTTACAAGATTGGTTTTTGCAATTCCGTCATTGTGAGCTCCTTTAAAAATAAGAAATGGGGGTAGATGGCTCCCCACTCATTTGACAGTGGCTGTGACATTGTCCTCTTTTTGTCAGATGTGGATGCATGGACATGAATTGTTCACTTCCCTTTCTCTGACCACATGTATTTTGCATGAAATGTAAAGGGAATTGAGTATGGTCCATGTTCAAGACATGGTTTGGATAACATGCATGCTTGAGACACAGCCTCTGTTTTGAAGTGACTTTTTTGTGACCATTGAGTGGAACCTTAATGTGTTAAGCCAATTCAGTGGAGAAAGTCCCAAGCAGCCTGGTCATTTGCTGACCTATTTTTTCCTTGAAGTTCAGGCAATTTTTTATCTTCATAACTTCTGACCATGCTAGTGGTCACTCGAATTCCTTGCTTGTGGTGTTCAAAAAACAATGCAACAATTCCTTCCCCTTAGTCACAAGAATGCTCACCTTGCCCTGGTGTTAAGTCCCGAAATAACCACGTAATAAGATTTGTGAAGAAATCAGAAGTGCTATGCCACTTGGGGGTACTGCACCAGCACCGGACTTATCACCAGTTTCTGCCAACACATGCTGATATGTGAAGGAGAGATAGCAGCTGATGTCAATACAAAACCAGCATAGGATGTTTCATTGAGTGCAGGAGTAATAGTTGCTGGAGAGACCAGGCTATCTCTAGCTCTTTTTAGGTGTGAGTAGCTCTCTCCCTGCTCAACCTTCTTCCACTGATAGAAATGGTGACAATAGATTACAGACCTACATGCAGAAGCAATGTTTCTCCCTCCAGCTATAATTGCCTCAACAATATGAATGGTTATCCACTTTTGTTTGATGGTGTATGATTTGCAAGCAAACTCACAGATAGTATGAATGCTTGTCAACTTTTCTAAATCCTATATGCATTTGAATTATGAGTAATCACATTTGATGTTAAAACATTGCAAAGACAATTAATCAATTGAATGATTGGACTTGTTTTATTGAAGTCATTTTTGGTGTGTTTGTTCTAGTCACTCAAACAAAGAGTGAACAAAAAGAGAAACAAGAAGCAAAGTGTATCTCCGATTATGCAAGTGCATAAAATTGTATTAGAATATGTTGGGGGGAACTGACTATTCACAATGACCGAATATAGAAGAGAAGAGAAGAGAAGAGAAGAGAAGAGAAGAGAAAAAATATTTTGGAATACTGTGAGGGGTGAGGTTTGCCATGGATGGTGCATCATAAAGATGGGAAGTGAATGGGCTGGAGGATACAAAGCCTCCTGCCAACAAAATAAATTGTGGAGAACAAAAGGGGGCTTAATAAATAGAATAAAAATTGGTACTATTCATGATTATTTTATTTTTTAATGTTTTTACTTTACATGCTTTAATAAACCAACATCGCAGTGTGTAGGCTACACTTTACAGAACCTCTGAACATTTTGTGTAGCCTATGCACAGTTAAATTATGATAGTATAGTAGTGTAAAATAAAAAAACCAAGTGTAGATAGTACTATATTTCTATCTATTTGTGTATGCCCCCTCCCCATCATTCCATTCAATCTTGTTTTTAGTAGCATAATTTTTTTGATTCTACCCACTCACCACCCGCTTGTATGTTGCATTATCTCCCATCACAGGTCCCATCTCTGCTCTCGGCCAACCATGTCTTTGTGTAATGTATACCCTGCTAATATTTTATTCATAAGTTTGTTCATAAGAAAAAAAATTTATAAACAAAATCGCTCGATATTGTTTATGCCTCTTGTTCATAAGCAATAACCAATTCCTATGTAGATTATTTTGCTACAACATTGAACATTACGTCTTACCACATTTAACGGTCAAAGAAAATTTACTTATAGACATACTTAAGCTGATATCCACACTTTTCATCAGAATCTTATGAACAAACGTTTATTGAAAATAGCTTATGAACAGCTTATGAACAAATGAACATTTCAACAGACAATGAGATTTTTAGAAACATCAGTTAGAGTACATAGAAACACTCATCTGTTTCAAAATAGGTTAATTTCATGATGGATAACTAGTTGGAGTATAATGAAGATATTCCTCTGTTCCAAAAAATACTTTTATAATAACTATTTACAAAACGATATTAAATGAATTTCACAATTAAAGGTATTTATTTTCCAGACGAAAATAGATGAATTTCACAATTAAAGGTAGTTTGCGTTTTGACAAAGTATTATCATTCATCTCCAAGCACAAACATCCCCCCACAAAATACACAACCTTGAGCTCGTTCCATCCAGTTCCCTTGATCTCTTTCTTTTTGCACCACCAAAGATCATACTGGTCCACCAAACTATGAAACTCATGATAACATCTCATTTTCCTTTCTTCATAAGATGCTAATTTCTGACGACCTTTTGGCTTCCTCTTTGCATGACAACTCTCACAGACTGCAT
>JALLPD010002262.1:0-10465 GCA_036940065.1 Cyclotella cf. meneghiniana
ATTAAGTGCAATTCCTAAGGAATTGCATTTTACCTAGCTTTTGGCCTAACACATGCCCCTGGGGCTGGAGGGATACAATCCAGCATGAGAATGACTTGCCATTTGGCAGGCGTTGTTCCTGGCAATGCCAAGCGGCATCCTGCTGAAGGGATGGGAGATGGACAGCATTTCAGAAAGGTGCTGTTGTGGAGGGCATGCTTGACAAACCACATGATGCATTTTGTTTTATTGCAAATGAAGGCTGGCATGTGTTCTGGTGCAAAAGCCTGGCATTGGTGCCCTGGCTGAAGGATCATGACTTGTCCCTGTTGTCCATAAGTGTAGCAATTGGTAGGTGTCAGTGCAGTATGGAAAACCCGGTTCATCCTAAGAGGTGGGTTTGGGTCACGTGGAGTGCTGTTATGATGATGAGTTGATGCACCCTGGATGAAATGCAGCAATGGGGAGCCAAGGCTGATGTGGTGGAGCTTGCCTGTGGAGCTTGCCTGTGGAGCTTGCCTGTGAGTTCTTCCCCCTCTTGTCAAAGAAACTGCTGCGGGCCATTGTGTGCAGCAAGGTGCAGACATTGGCGGCAAAGTTCTAGGGTATGCCTACCATGGGGTGGCAAAGGTTGAAGGTGAGACCCAGGATGTGGTTCACAGTTGGGAAGAGCATGTTGGGAGTTTGTTCCAAGATATGGAGTCTTGGCAATGCTATGGGTCTGATGTTCCGAGTAGAATGGAGGGTAAAGCAATGTGGTACAAGATGCTGAAGTGTGGCACATGAATGACGCAATTGTTGCATTCTTCCTTGGTCATGGTTCCAATGATGTTGTCAGTGCATGTGTCAATGGAAGGGTGGTTGCGCTGGTGTCAATATAGGAGGGCGTTGGCCCTGGAGCTGTTTCCGTAGAATTGGGTTGGGCCCCTTACTGTTGTATCCAGATGGAGTTGGCTACATTGAAGTCATGACACCCCAGGGCATTTGGAATACCTATTATGTTGCGGTAGGCTTGGTGTGGCTGTTGCAAAGGGACAAAACCATCTTAGAGATGCCAAGGCCATTAGAGGAGGTACGTGGGGAGTGCATGTGCTTTTTGCACATAATTGGTCCTGGCTTGCCTCGACTCCATTGTGTTGGGGAAACCATGGGGAGTTGTACTATTGCAGGTGTTTGCATGCATGGAGTAGGTGCAAGAGGAGGTGGTGTGTTCCTTGCAGAGCCAGGATGTTGCTTGGCTTGAAGTAGCCCGTTTTGGACATGATGACGTGTTATTTCAGAGGATGTGTCCTGATGGAGCTAATGGTCACTGCTGGGCTTTTCGTATCCTCATGTTGGCTATGTGTGTGATCATGGTGGCGTGGTTGTGCTCGGCTGTGAGCCCTGAACTGGTATGGTGCTAATGTCATTGCCTCTGGCGGCAAGTGAAAGATAGGATGAGTAGGATGCATTACCAAGGGCAGTCTTGTCCGGGTCTTAGTTGGGGCATCCAATACCTTGGCATTGTATTGTAAGCAGTTCCCTGTCATTGGCAGAAGAGAGACATGGTGGTTTCTCCCTCTTGATGCCAATGTGTGCAGTTTTTGACCATGTCATGGCATAGGTGTGTGTATGCTTTGCCTGCTGCAGGTTGCCAGAATCTGTTGCTGTGGGAAGGGCCCTTGGCAGCTGTGTCAAGGGGTGGTCAGCAACGAGTGGTGGCCGCGAGCACAGGTAATATGTAGACCTTAATTATGCAATAGGTTAATGGTGTAATAGGGTCTAAGTTTAGAGAACTAGTTTGTTGTTAGTGTCTGCTAATGCTTTCTTGCTGCATTGCATGATGATTGTGTTTGCAGCGGCAAGGGCGGAGCCAGCAAGCTTGGCAGTCCTAGCCTTGAGCTTTGCCATGTTGATGACCTTCTTGCTCCAGTCAAGGGAAGGCATCTGGTTGATAAGCACACTCCATCTGGCAAAAGTTATGTCAGGCCACTTGATGATGTCCAGGTCATGAATCATCTTGCAGGTAGCACCTCTGGGGGCAATGTTTGCTGTCGTGATGACAAAAATGCATAGATGGAGTGCTGGGTTTGGTTCATTGACCGATAGCATCATCTTGTCCTGTTTCCCTTTGAAGATAATGGTGTCAGCTAAATCATCGGTAGTGGGAGCCAGTGGTCCGGTGCGCACTTTTTTGGTGTCAGTGGGGGTGAGTAGCCTGCTAAGGGATCAAGGGCTGTGGCATGCTTGAGTGTCTTCTCCTGCTTGGACTTGGCTTGTTCAGATTCATCTGCTTGGAGGAGTGGGCAAGAGGGAATTGTGTCTGTGCCACATTCAAACTTGCCTAAAGTGCTGATGCAGTTGTCAAGAAGATCAAAGACCTCTTGAAACTTGTCCATGGCAATGTCGCCAATCCTGTCATTGTCAATGAGGAATGTGCTTTTTGTGTGGTGGAGGGGGTGCATGAGTAGGATGCTCAGTTGGTCAACCATCTGGATGACCCATAGGAAGAGTGGCTTGTGGGGCTGGCTGCTCTTCTTGAGGTACTGTCACAAGCCTTAAAAACTAGTAAGGATTTTGAAGGTGAAATTGGACAATAGAACTTAGGTGACAATTATGAGCTTTAGTTCTACTGTACAAAAATGCTGCTGCTGCACAATACTAAATTTTGTATGTAGCATCATCATGGCATTGTTGGAAGTCTTCTCTCTGCCAATTCAACCAATCTAGATGTCGATAGCAAATCTAGCTGATGTATTTAATGCACTTGTTGACTTTTGCATCTGATTTTATCATGATTAACTAATTCTATTGATCTAGACAAGACAGTTGGTTGTGCACTCTGAAAACATGCATGAACTATTACAAGACTCAGAAAACTCAATCATAACCTGATTCTTATATTCTTGTACTGCCTCCATTCCAAGTTTGAGTAAATAATTACCTGCTAACAGCCTCCCCACTCAAAGCTTGGGTCTGTTCCAGATATTCATCGCACCCTAGATGTAGGGTTATGTGACAATTGAAAATTGCTGATGTCACATTCTTTGTAAAATGTTTGCATCATTCTCATCACCAGGGATACATTTGATCACTAATAGACCCTGATCTTTGCTCTTGTGCAAGAAATAGTTACGTACATCCATGTGTCTGGTTCTACCACTGACACTCCAGCTGTTTGTATTATCTACAGCCCCTGAGTTGTCCATCTTGAGGACCATGGGTAATTCAACTCTAAGCTTGAGCAATTCCAGTGATCAGTGCACCGACAACATGTCTTGTGTGACCATCACTCCAGCTTCAATTTCGGCCTCTGTGACTAATAGAGTCATAACTTTTGTGTCATAAGTCTAAATAATATAGAGACATTGTTCACAAATACTCTTCCGTTGGAGATACTCCTACAATCATCAGTAGTCATGGCATAGTCCGAGTCCAATCTTCCGTGAATTTTGAATTTGTGCTCGGGACTCCATATCTCCTTCGGTGCCAAGACCATTCCTCTATTTTCAGTAGATGACACTTACCTGATTAGAGTCATAAGTGCTTGGACATGTGCCTCCCTAGGCGCAGTCATGTGCCTAGCTAGGCCATGCACTGCATTAAATGTGTCTGGATGAGATCACCGCATCATGTACATGAACATTTCGGTAGCCAACCATTACATGTTTGCCATTGATTCCTGTGCTGTCCCATCACAATCTCCTTTTCCCAGAACCTGTCTTGCAACAGCTGGTGTTTTCAATGCGTGATGTGTATTCTTCCTCAAGTTTCCGTACTAGAACAGGTTGTGCGAATTTTACCACACCTTGGCCCATATCATCTCAGGAAAGGGTAAACTTGCTGCACACATATTCCATGAGTTCCCCTTCATGCTTGCACACAAATGCCTTCTCAAGGTCTCTCTGAGCCCATTCCACTACATTGGGAGGTCCCAGAATCATGACATCATCTACCAAGGCCACTAAGCTGACAAACACATTATCACACCATGCAAAATACAGACATGGGTCTGCCTGTGACTGCTCATTTGTCATGTTTTGGACATGCTTCTTAAATGTTTTAAGAAGCAGTATGCTGCTTGTTTGGTACCATATATTGGGACATTCATACAAAGAACTACATCACCCGAGTAATATTCTTTGAACCCATTAGGTACTTCCGTATACAATTCTTTGTCACTCTCAAAGTTTCCCTGCAAGAAAGCTCTTTCAACATTGATGATGGATGATGTCCATCCGGGATTCATGCACCATAGCATGAGTACAGTTCTTACTGTGACAGGGTTTGTAACTGGTGTGGCAATAGAGTCTGATGTGTAGTGATGTCCGTCTACTTGCTTGTACCCTCTGAAATTGATCCTACTCTTGGGAGTACCATTTGAGTTCATCTTGAATGCCCAAGTGGTAGTGAGCACTTTTGAGCCCTTTGGTGTCGGGCTTCTGGGTACTGATGTGAGAGCATCATATTTATTGAATCACTTCCTTTCATTTCTGATCTCTTTGTGCCACTTATCAGCATCTAGGCTATGCATTGTTTCTTGAAGTTGAGGACTCTTAGCTCTTTTGTATGCTTGATACTTCCTCCTACTCCAGCCCCCACCATTGAAATTCCATGCACCTGATTGACATGTACACAGCTATGAGCTCCACATGATCTAGCTAGACAATTTCCCCCAGGTATCTCAATTCAATTGCTGGGGTATAAGTCAACCTGTCAGTTGGCCTAATTGCCCGGCCTTGTCTAGTGACCATATTACAGGTGGATTCAGTCACAACAGGGTCACTTCACATGACATTGCCTCCCAACTTGACTGGGTCGACAGTGTTCACCGGTGCATCACTTTCATTGCCTAAATCTTCTGTCGTGTCTAGTTCTAGCACACCTGCCATGTCATCTGGTTGAAAATGAAATCTCTTGAGCCATATGACATCTCGAGTCACTATGACCCTCATGGTTGAAGGATCCCACATGTGCACACTGTCACTTTCATGCTTGTCACACCCAACAAACATCATCTTATTTCCTTTGTTTCCCATTTCAGTGTCCTTTCCCACTGTGACTACTCCACCTTCTCCCCATATGTGTAGATTGGTAGTCCATTTGGGGTTTGCACCGAACATGTGCACATCACATTTTGCCTCTTTCCTGTTTACTGTCAATGGTGAGACCATCTAATCAAGAGCAGCCCTCACTCACAATTCATCAGGTACCAGGGTGCCTCCTATCATCGTGTGTGCCTTCCCGACTAAATGCAAGACAGCTAATTTGATATGGCTATTCTGTTGAGGGGTGTCACATGATGTGAACTCAAAATCCAATGGCTGTAATATTGCCCAATCACTGCTCACCACACACTTTGCAAGTTTATGATTCTTGCCAGACGGGTCTAAACATATGTAATATACTGATATATTCCTGGATTTGAGCTTATTTACATGCTCACATGTGCTTTCCACCATGTCACTTTTGTCTGAGTAAAATCACTCCCCTTCTTGCCAGTAGTTTTGTAGACCAGGATGTTCCAGTTCACAGTTGATTGTCATGCTCTCAGGAGTATCCGACTTGACTGTGACCTTCAACAGGTCCAAATAGAGATGATGCCCTGGTACAGTAGCCTTTTTGGCTACCGATTCCTTTTGTACATTTTTTTTGTTTAGCCTAAGACTTTGCACAGTGCTTGCAGGGTCTGAGTGTACCCCTTGTTAACACCCATGCCATTTGTTTTGCAGTCTTTCTGATGGAGTCTTCATTCCTGTGACCCAACAGTCAGTGAGCTGTATTGATGTCCATGCATGCTCCTATGTTAGTATATGCTGAGACAGCCTCCCCGCCTCATATAAACTTACATGCATATACTGCCCACTTAGCTGTCGGCCAACAATATCAAAATTAATGACCCTGCCCTTACTGTTCTCAATATGGATGAGTGACTTGTCTCCATGGGTTCCATCCTTGATTATGCAGCAGCCTTGAGATGCTAAGAAGGTTGAAGTTGTGCTCCTTGCTGAAACTGCAACCTCACAACACAGCCTTCAGTCCCACCACACAATCCTTTGACGTAAAGACTCCAAGGATGTCAATGATGACAGTTGCCTCTACTGCCCCTCCAGTGTGCCTGAGACTCATGGTACATTCCTCGTCCACATTCTTTGCACACTTGCTGTTCCATGTGACGTTGTACTTGCACCTGTGTCACAGATTCACACATTCTCGTCACACAATATATCCATTGCATTGCCCTTTTCTGCTTGAAGGGCATGATGTGAAAAATTTATGACTGACATCAACAATACCTTGACATTTGGCAATGTAGACCCGGTCTTGTCACTCTTTGCTTTCCTCCATGTTGGAGTCTTTTCGGGATTCTTCTTGAAGCACTGGGATTCCTTATGTCCCTTCACTCCAAAAAATTGCACATCTTATTGGAGCCACCATTGCCAGTATTGCCCCCTTTACTCTCTCTAGTACGGCCACCTTTCAAATCTCCTTTACATTTCCTGCATTTCTTGGCCTGGTGTCCACATGCTGTTCGACAATTGTAACATTTACCGTTAAAGGTACCATTCCTGTCCACTGAAGAGAGATTAACCTCTTTATTGTGCCCACAACTCTTATTCCCACTTTTTGTGAGTCTTTGTATCTCTGATATATGTCATTGCACAGCTTATCAAAATCTGGGTTGCTTGACTTCAACTCGTCCAAGATCAACCTGGCATTCAAAGCCTCATGATTCTTACATGCTATCAACATACACTGCTCATGATTGGACTTCGTGACTTCATACTTGTCTAATATACCGACTACATCATTATAAAAATCCCTAGCAGAAATCAATCAAGTTCAATGTCCATCTCCATCATGGCACTTGCATCCAAGGGCTTGTTGGCCTTCTTGGCCTTCTCCACAAACTCCCATGCTAATCCATTGGGATCATCATCATTTTTTGTCTTTCCAAGGAGAGCCATTCCGTGACTCTTGCCCTGACCCAGTGCAATGATTGCACACAACTTCTTATTTGTCTGATACAGCTCAACCAACTGTTGGTAATCGGATCTAGTGATGTCAAGAACTGCAAACTCCGATCAAGTGGGACAGTTCTTCATTAAAATGGGATCTAGCACATCCCCCATGTCAACGAACTCAGCATAAGCCTTGATCTTACTGACGTATACTCCAAAACTCTCAGATTTCCCATCTCAATATGGAATCTTGCTCAGGCCACTTTCAGACATTCCTAGATTTCAAGTTGATGGTGCAGCTTCTCAAATAACAAATCTTCACTTGACTTCTTTGATTTACTTTGAAGTATGTTGGAAGTCTTCTCTCTGCCAATTCAACCAATCTAGATGTTGACAACAAATCTAGCTGATGTATTTAATGCACTTGTTGACTTTTGCATTCAATTTTATTATGATTAACTATTCTATTGATCTAGATAAGACAGTTGGTTGTGTGCTCTGAAAACATGCATAAACTATTACAAGACTCAGGAAACTCAATCACAACCTGATTCTAATATTCTTGTACTGCCTCCATTCCAAGTTTGAGTGAAATATTACCCACTAACAGGCATAATGTTCCTCCATGAGCTGTTTTGTAGTTTCTACACACCACTGGTCCAGTATGTGATGTATTTTTGGATCTTGTATCTCTGAACCTTCAAGATCCAGGATATCTTGTGTACTTCTCCTTTTGACAAAAGAAAAGTATTTCAGTTCGATTTTGAGTAAATAGAAGTATGTAAAATATATACTACTCTTGGGTGTAGATACTTGGCCTATGTCACTCACCCCCATGATTGGAGACTTAGGTGGCTTGTGGACAAATAAAACCTCAGTGAGGAAAAAAACCTTCAAGCCAATACCAGCATGCAAAAACCTGTTTTCACAGGTAAAAAACCTAGCTGATTTGTGACCTGCCATACATCCATGCTTGACCTGAGCCATTGGTTGCAAAAAAATATTGAAGTTTATTTTTTAAAGGTAGATCAACGTTGGTTGATGATTTATTTTTATGAGAAAATTTTTGTAGTACAAATGAGGATGGAAGGGTAATGCTAATCCCTTTACATCCCTCTTTTCCCAAGCAAACTTTGTGTAGATTCTACATGGATTTGGTATGTTTTTACTCCTCTCAAGAATATTCTCTTGTTTGGGGCTATGGACTTCTGTGATGCGGAGTCCATGCCTCTGGGATTAGGGGCAATGGAAACCTTTTCCTGAGGAGTCATTGCCACTTACCTTTTTATTTTAGGTACAAGATACTTCTTAATTTTTAGTACCTAAGGGTACTAAATAAGGCAGATTCTAGGCCTATGTCACTTGCCCCCACAAATGGAGTATCACGTAAAAATGGAACAAAAACCTTAAGTGTTTTTAGGTAAAAAAGGTTCTCACAAGAGTAACTATAACACAATAAAGAGTCTGTTGAAAAATTATTACGAGTAAGTGCCATTTTTGTAGGTTGAAACTCACATTAATACGGTTTTAAGTTTGGTTGTTAAAAAAGGTTTGACTCTTTGTATGTTTAATCATTCTGATTTTGTTCCGTGTTGAATCCTGATGGTGCCATTCATATGAACTGAAGTGATAATCCAAGGATCACTTTCATACTTACTTTCACCTTTGCGGAGGATACCATCTTTAAAAAGAAGTACTAGATTACCAACTTTATAGTCCCAATCACAATGTGAGCAATTTTCCCATTCCATTTTTTGATCTGTTAGGGATTGCCTATATTCTCCGATTTTGTTCCAGCCATCCAGGAAGGGGATGTTGAACAACATGTCCCGACCAAAAATGGTTGCACCTGGGAAGGCTTTTAGTACTTTGTGGTAAGTTGAGCAAATGGCCCAAGCGGTGTTTGTCACAAACATATCTATATTGTTTGGTTCTACTCAAGGGGCCATGTCTATTTCAGCAGTGCAGAGCATAGATGAAATCACCTGATTTCTTGCTCTAGAATAGCATTCGCTATTGGATTCTTGACACTGGTTGGATTACTCGTGATCCCAAATGATGTACATAGGGCTTTGAAGTGAAGTTTGAATTTGCTTCCATTGTCATAATTGAAGTATTGACAATGTGGATACCGGCTAAGCCAGGTCTCGGTCACTAAGTTGCCAATCATTGCTGACGATTTATCAAAGTATGCTAACTTAGGTTCTTCATGGGTCTTTTTACCCTTGCACCCTTTTGTATCCAGGGGAATAATCACCTCAGTGATTACCAGCAATTCAACTATTTCAAACCAACTGGAAGCTGGGTCAATCTAGTCAGACACATAAAATCAATTACTGTCCCATCTTAACCTTTGATTGTATACGGGCCTATGAGGTCCCCGCATAGTACGTCCCAAGGGTTTGTGATGACAAGTTTAGTAGGCAGTTTCCCATACCTATGCTTATGCCTCTTGTTGACTTGGCATGCACGACAGTTATTGATGTATTTACAGAGCAAGAATTTCCTGTTCTTTTTTCTGTTGTGGATTAATCCCTGTGGATGTGAGGGTATAACCTAGGTATCCTGTTTCAATGGCACAGAAAAATGATATTCGGGCATTGATTTGCAAGCCCGCCTTGCGTAGCCTGGTAAGGACCATTTCAAACTTGTCAAGGTGGTCTTCCAGATTTGCCTTTCTGATGCATAACAAATCATCAAGATAAGCTTATACAAACTATAAGGCTACCAGTAGTGCTGACATTTTGCTTGAAAGATGTCTGACAAACCTGTGATGCCCATTGGCAATTGGAGGTAAGAATATTTGTCCCACGGAAAAATGAGTGTACATATTTTGGATGAATCGAGATCCAATCTAATGGTATAGTCACCCATGTTTAAGTCTAGGGTTGTAGCATAGGTAAATCCTTCTAGCTCCTGCAGAACTGTACTGATTTTGGGTAAGGGGAATGGCTTTCTAACTAGTCATTTATTTACTTCTCTAAAATCAGTGAGAAAGCATACAGTTCCATCTTTCTTTGCTGTGATGAATGATGGGGATGCCCAATCTGATGCAGGCTAAAACTCTAACACTCCGAGTTTGCATAGCCTATTTAATTCTTTTATATTTGTTTCTTTGCAAGATTGTGGTACTGGTATGCCTTGCCATGATATGGCTTTGTGCCTTCGTTGAGTTCAAGGGACATGTGCTCTTTATTCCAATCATCCAGTGTTCCCTCAAAAAGTTCCTTCTGTGAGCAACTCCAGTAACAAATTTGGTCTACGAGACTAAGGTGAGTACAATTGGTGCTAACAATTGACTGGGGTCTGCCTTTTCATATTTGGCATCTATGATATTTACTACCCACTGTGTTGCTTCCTACATACTTTGCGGTTCATGTGCCATGCTGTTGTTGACAGCTCAGGCTCTATCCATGTTTGGTGGGATCAGACTATTGATATCTCTCATTGTCAAAATGACACGATCAACTGTAATTTCTTTTGTTTGCTGAGCTCTTTCATGGTTTGACATCCAAGAATGAGGTCAAACACTGGCTTGGTCATCT
>JALLPD010002263.1:0-10456 GCA_036940065.1 Cyclotella cf. meneghiniana
TGTTGCACATGGCAACGTCAGTGTATTCTTTCTTGTGATGTGTTCTGATTTTCAACAGATTGCAAGATTTTCAAGAAATTTATACATTTTCAAAAATTTAAGTGTTTTCAATGTTGAAAATAACATTACTTTTATATAATGTATCTCTTGCAAATTTATGACTGGCATTATTCCATTGCAACTCTTATCTATTGACAGCATCATAGATCATTGACTAACATTTAAATCATATAATATTTTCAAGACCACTATGAAAGTATTGGTTATTTTGTATTTTCCCTCAAAGTCATTAAGACCTTTAGGTCACAACGCAAGGCACTATTTTTGACATTACCCATATTCCCCCCACCACTGAAAATCCCCCCTCAAGAACACCCCTTCCCCCTTCTCACATGGAAATCTACTTACAAACCATGAGAAATTCAACAACATACACACAAGTGTCCATTATAAGTGTCAACAATAATTATGAGCATCAATGTAAATTACAAGCGTCAAATACAATTAGGAGTATCAGGAACGTTAGATTTCGCCATGGTTGATATAGACAATTTTTTGACATGTGAATAGGTGAAAACAATTTATTTTTATATGCTATTTAGTGGAAAATACCTTTATTAGTGTATTATTATAATACTAGCCTTTTGTTTTTATTTAATAATATGTAGATTTTATACCTGACACTACTTTGTGTAGGCTCCACAATCTCCCAGCTGTATTCTCTTGAGAAAAGAAGGGGTTTTGACTTGCTAGAGGGGGGTCCCCTAATTGTAGGCAGTAGTCATTGACAAGCTAACAGATAATCTAGTTTTAGAAATTTCAATGTGAGCTTAAAAAAGTAAAAACATCTTCAGAGCTCCACTCATGTATGAATGACTCTTGTATTTTCTAATCTTAGTCCTGCGGAGTTTTTTGTATTTTAGTAGCATATTGTACGGTGAATATGCCACACCCTTGAGAAGGTCACACTAAAAAAATCTCACCAATTTTACAAACATTTTGTTTTCAAGCCCTTAAACCTGCTTTTTCTACCTAAATACAATTGTAATAGATTCTCCATTGCATGGCCCATCTGCCCATATGCTGGGCTTCCCATAATTCATATTGGTTCCAAAGTTATGGCTGATTGTTGCATTACTTGCTGTACTTCACCTAGCTTTTTTGGTGGGCTTACATATTTACATAGTATTTTGTTCTTCTACACTACAAAAAAATGTTTCTATCCTCTTCTATTGATTGACTTGTTCCAATTACGGGAATTATTGCCACCGACAATTGGTGCATGTGTAATAGGCACAGCTTACATTGTTGCAACTTGCTGGTGTTGGCAAGGAACACATGCGGCTTCAGTGGATTGTTGCATCTGCCGGAAACGGCACAGGACAACCTTGCAACTTGTTTTCTTTGCTGATAGGCAAACACATTTTAAGTTTTTAGAGTGTAAACTAGTTAATTTTTACATTAACATAAAGAAATTGATTAACTAGGTAATAGTTAAAATGTAATTATATCAACAAATTCTTAGATTTGATGGATTGTCACATCTGCCAAGAAATGGCACCAGATGAACTCCCAGCTTTCCCAACAGCCCCTCCCATGCACTTAGTTGTCACAGACTGAGAAGAAGGGGGCTACCTTTGAGGGGCAGCATCAGGAAATGCCTCCCAAAGAATATGCCCCCCTCGCCAATCCCCAACTCTCTTCCATCGGAAGTAAATGAGGCGAACACAGTTGCAGGAGGGGAGGTTTGCCATGGATGATGTGATAAAAAGGTGGGTGATGAGTGGGCTGGAGGATACAAGGCCTCCAACAAACAAACAAAAATGGCGGGAACAAGAGGGGGCTTCATAAAAAGGATAGAAATACGGTACTATCAATGATTTTTTATGTTTTTACTTTTCATGCTTTAATGTAACAAAAACATGGTGAGAAGGCCACACTTTACAGAATCGTGGAACATTTGGTATGGCCTATTCACCATTAAATTTGATAGAGTCTTAACAGTGTTTTCTGGGAAAAGTGGAGAGTTGTTCCATAAAAATACAGAGAATGACTCAATAGGGTTGTGGGCAATGGATACCTAAGGCTATGACTAAGTAAACCAGAATATGACTACAGACTATTGAAACAGGACTTATTTTACAATATTTACTTTCTAAGTCTGTGATTTTTTTAAGTTTGGCCAATAGTGACAGCAAATAGCAATTATAGCAATTAAATCTTATTCTTCACTATTGGCAAAAACCATGGTTTTGTTGTAAGCTTGGAATACATTCAAACAGCAAACACTCCAATTGCCCAATAGTGAACTTCCTGCCACCACAAAAACAAATGATGTTGATGGACAGATGAACAAACGTAAGTAGAACAGGATGGATGGCCAGACGGATGAGATGATGACAGCCATAGAGTGCTGTGAAATTTGCATGGGAATGCTACTGGACTATTGGGCCCTACCAAAAATTAAAGGGGTCAATAGCACATGCTATTGGGCTGTTGGGCCTTGCAAAAATGCATTAGTCAATAGTAATCGCAATTTTTTTCTATATATTGACCTATTGGGACCTACGAAACATTTTAGCAATAAAAAATGCCATTCACTATGCACTTATTGGCCTAACTAAACCACAGTCTCAGGGTCAGTAGCACATCTTGACCATGTACAACTTTTCACACTGACTTTGGAATGTTTTCACCATCTGCTGCACCAACACACTCTTGCGCCATGTCAACAACTTCTATCCCACCATCAAAAAATGGCCCGCAATAAAATAATGACTGCAGACTAGCATGTTCTGGGGCAATTGCCCTCACACCCACACCCATTGCAGCGATATCCTCACTTGATTTTATTTATTTTTATGTATTAAAAATGAAATTAACAACTTACATTCATAAATAATTAGATTGTAATTTTGAATTGTTGCTGTTTTATTTGTATAAATTTATAATTTAACTTGAAAACTAAGCAACACAACAAACTCATCTTATAGAGGTTAATTGTTTCTTTTTTTGTTTCCATATCTCTAGAGAACCTGCCATAGTTGATGACATGTTGCTTCAGTCAAAATGGTGGTGGGAGAGTGGGTCTTGGCCAAAAAAGGAAAACAAAAAAGGAAACATTAGATCTGAGGGTCAGATCTGATTTGAAGGACATAGATGTTGGGTTGTTGTCAGAGGCACTGTTGTTGCAGCATTGTTGGGGGCATTGTCATGCGGAGGCATCAATGTCGGGCCATAGTCCAAGTTACTGTTGTTACAACATATCTAGCCAGATTCATGTGAGGCAGATGGAATTTCACAATTGCTCATTGTTGGATTCAAATTTTGCACCAGCAAAATCCCCCAACTATGATTTGATTGTCAGTCACAAAAAATCAACCGAGCACCAATGCCGTACAAGTTTTTAAGCTCATAACCCATCAAAAGTCAGTAGTTGAGCATACAAAGTCATGAAAATTCCACCTAACATCAGAACTTATTTTTGCATATCTGAACTATTGGACCGATGTCAGTAGTAAGGCCTACAAAGTCATAGCCTAAAATAAAAACCTGTTCATGCATGTATTCCAACACTCCCTCCCTAGCATCTTTGTGTAAGGCATGTTACGTCATTGCCCGCACATGTGTTTTCTGTGATGTACAAAGTTATTCTGGGCAAGGGCTTCAGTGAGAGTGCCAGCTACCTTGTCTTTTATGTCCCGGGAAAGATTTTGATTAAGCCTTTTCTGACATACTCACAAAAGTAATGGTAGCAGGGGTTGAAATGATTAGTGTGAGGGAGAGTTGTGAAAGTCTCACAAGTTAAAGTGCACCAGAGTCATCCTTGAAGACCTTACAATACATGCAGGGCTTTGTCTTGGAAACATCAAATTTATGCTCCCACCTTTCCATAATGAGCTCCATGATGGGCATGATGTCATGAAGGGCCGTTGACATGGTGATGTACCCAGCTTTGGTCATGGAGAGTTCAACTTGTGACTATAGCTTGGAAGCTCATATGATGGGACAGGCTGCATATACGATCCAGCTGCTCCTGGATTTAGCCATGCTTGGGTCAGTCACTGTTAACTTCTTGTTCCAATTGCCTGCAAAGTCAGCATCACATTTAAGCGGAGTACAATGTGACATGTTGCCTTTAAATATTTTACAACATAAATTGTTGTATTCCATGTTCAGTCTAGGAATGCTTGAATGTCTTGTTCTGGTTGGAATGGTTGGAACTTGTGTGTATTTGCTTGTTCACGGACTTGATTGGCTGACATAACTGTTTTAAGTTACCAGATTTTCTTGACACTGTGATCTGCATGCCATAATTAAAAAAGTGAGTACAACAATTTCACTTGTTCTTTATGTGTGAGAGTGATCCATTCCCAAGGTTGTTTTGTTGTCTGCTGTGCTGTAGAGAAAGTGTGTTGTATTTCTTGAAAATAGAAGGAATTTTAACTGGCTGGAAGAGGGTGTCCCCAAATTGTAGGCAGTAGTCATTGTAGAGCTAACGGATAATCCGTTTTTAGAAATTAAATTGCATGTTTGAGATAGTTACTTAATAATAGAATGCAATTGCAAGAAAGTGACCCTTCAGAGCTCCATTCATGTCTAAATGACTCTGGGAGTTTTTAATCTTAGTCCTGCAGGTTTCTTGGATGTCAGTACAGTTTTAACAGCGTGTTGTGGTAAAAGCAGAGAGATCTTTCATAAAATCCAGGGAATGCCTAAACAAGGGCCATATGTCATGAATATCTAAAATAAAATCTTGTTCATGCATGTATTTGAACATGGTTGGGTCAGCATTGGTTGGCATATATGGTACATGTTGCTCCTATGCCATTGTACTTCAGGGTTCACTTGAAGAATTGGTTGACCAGGAAGACTTGAAAATAATGTGTTGGCTAATGGGTGTCTCCCAAAATTGATTTTTTATCTAAATATTCAGATATCCAATATTTGGATCACCCAAACCCGTTCCAAGCCTGTTCAAGATCTAAGATCTTGTGTTTTTTGTTCTAAATTTGGGAAAAGGGTAGTCATGTCTGGACAGGCTGTTCTTTGTCTAAGTTTGATTCTACTTCAATTTCCAAATATTTAAATCCCATTCCACCATGAGTCTCTGCATTGTACCATAGTTTCCCACCAATCACCATGAACAAAAACCCTCCCAAATGTCAAAGATCTTTTAGCAAATTGTGACCAGGTTGACTCCTGTCATTGTCATGGTACCCACAAAGCTAGACAACCTAATATTCAAAATAACTCTCATTTGATCATTGAGTGGATTCAACTAGATGTTACACTTGTATAAAAGCAAGAGTCAGGTGAGGAAGTTGTTCTTGTGTTATATTGATGTTGTCATCATTGAACATCCTCATTTGTTGCCATTTTTTGACAGAAAATCTTGAGAATTGATTATTTTGGTGGAGAGAGTATTGAGAAAATAATGATTTGGAATGATTTTAAATGAAAAACAATTACAGGAAAAATAAGAAAGGTCATTCCAAACAGGAACCAAATTTGTTCTAATTTTTTTCAACTCAATATCTAAATATTTAGACAAAATATGCAATTTCAGGAAACACCCATTGGGTACCTGCCAGGACTTGCCAGGTGCCTTCCACAATTATTCTGTCTATCTGGACAAATAAACACTTGTCTAAATGTCCAGATACCGGGTCAAAATTTCTGAATTGGAATCAATTTTGAAGGGTAACCCCTAATTTTGTTTTGTAATTGTTTTTCATTCAAATCATCCCAAACCCCTTATTCAGCAAATAACATAGATATTTTGGTGAATCTTCACCAATAAATATGGTGGTATTACCCATTCCACCTCTTAAACATTCTCACAGAGTCTCCACCTCTGCCATGAGGTCAACGGTGAAAAAAGACTCACAAAGAGACCAAGGCATCTCCTCAAAAAATTCTTGCTTGTTCTCTTTCTCATGAAATACTATAATCGAATTTTCAAGTTAAGGTACCTGTTGTAAGAAGACTTAGTTTTTCCTTGTAGGTCTCCATGGCATCAACTGATAGATTATGGGGATCTGCCATTCTTTCTCATGTTGACCGGATTGACCCGTGAGATGTTCATCATATTTCATGACATTTGTCAGCCTCAGTTGTATCGATCTCTTGAGAGGACAAAGGGGCATAGGAAGTCATTGCCCTCTGATGTTCAGGTGAGCCTTATACTCTAATATTTGCCCAGCACAATGAATTAGAGCATCTGTGCTTGATTTTTGGCATAACACTATCTTTTTGTTCATGTATGTTGATACACATGATTAAACTCACAGTTAGGCACATGCATTGTCCTTCAAGTGAAAAAGTTACATTTCTGTCACCTAAAAATGGAACATTTGTCTAGATGGCAAACCACTTGGAATGCACAACTTCTGATGTCATTTGAATTATCCATGGTGTCTCTTTCATACTAGAGTGGACAAAAAATGTGTAACACAATACAATTTTAACTGTGACTGTGATACTACAGTCAACAATGTGTTTGCTTATAGTCAGATGGAAAATTTTTCTTCTACGCACTAAATTATCCTGGGAGTTGGGCAGACAGTTAATTTACAGCACTAATTCTACCACATTGGCAGTTTCAGAATATTTGTGAACAAGGGATGTCCAAGAAGTGGATCGGCTTTCAACATATGAGTGCACAGCATGACAGCTTCATCCTCATAACCACAATTATTTGAGTCAGCAATGTTTACACATCATTTCAACAGGCCAGTGAGTGGGGTACATATGGAGTGCAGGTTTTGTTTCCTCTACACCAAAAGCAATTGCCTTCTGTTGGTCGCAAAAGACAACTTGTCTTGGAATTGATTGATTTACAACTTTCATACTGCATTGGTGGGGTTGAATCAGATCAAAACTGTTTTTGATCCCCAATATGAGTTGTATGTGAACCTTGAGGGAATGGCAAAGATGACAGTGCTTAGAATATTGATGTAAATGCTAAGAGTCAATATGATTAAAAGGATGTTATATTCCATTATTGTACACGGTAAATGTCTTTATTTTAGAGGAATACTGTTGAACTCTCTCAGCTATACTTATACCTAAAGTCGACTGAACACAAAATCATAGGAAAAAAAAATATCTAAGTAACTGCTGCTACCCTAGGATTCTTTGCTTCATATGCTACTTTTATCATTTGAAATGGAACTTCCAACCTCTGCCTCCATGTCCACTTTCTTGTGGCTTCCTTGAAGTTTTTGATCTCAACAACCTCTTAAGTAACAAAGGGCCACAGAGAGTACTTGGATTTGCACTACATGCATTGACAAGGCTATTGAGATACAAGGGGTTAGTGTTATTCATAGATGCTACTTTCGACAGAGCACCGAAAGGCTTTTAAATATTGCCTGTCATGGACAATGCAACCAATACGTGCACTCCAATATTTTTTGCCCTATGACTACAAAAAGCGAACAGGCTTCCAGTATCACATAGATGAACATACTCTCATGGGTCTGTCAGTTGAAGTTCATATAAATATTTGTTTGGTATTTCTTAGATTTTCATATAAAATTTTATTTATAACAGGCGGGGAGCTAGATGTGCATGCATGCATGCATTATTTTTGAAGCTGCACTCATAAAGACAATTGGAAAGTGTTTCAGATGTAAACATCATATAGGATGCTTCTTTCATTGGAAGCAGACAATGCACGGGAAAATGGTAGACATGAAGTTTGACAATGATGTCATCAAAGAAATACTTCCAAGGTTTGATTTTTTAACTGTGGTAGACAAGGGAGACATCAGGAAAGGTGTTGAATTCATCACAGAAAATGTGAACAAGGGTGTAAAACTCAAGAAAGATGACAGAATAATATTTTAAAGATATCTAGATGACTATTCATTCCATTTTGGCTTCAACAAAGTGTGAAGAATATGTACAATTACAATGACAATGAGGATTTGAAAACAGATATGTAAATGTGTGTGTTTGTTCCGTTTCTAATTTAAATTTCATTTTAGCATTTAAAATGTATGCCTGTTAATCAAAGTCTACAGAGTACAAATAATGTGATGGAAAGACATAACCAGGACTTTAATAAGTTGTTACCCTGTGTTTGATCATCCTTGTTCAATTTTTGTTAATCCTTACATGTTGGAGCAAATTGTTGGCTATTAATCGACATGAAGATGCAAGAAATGGAATTTTCAATGGGGGTCAAACAAGGAATAATGTTGATTGGCCTCAGATTCCTACAGATTTTGAGGGATGGTCTCCAAAAAAAAGGACAAAAAAGGACAACACAGAACCACAGCACTGTTTTCATATGAAAAAACAATTAAAAAGTGTGTGACAATTTGTGAGGTATGTCTATTTTTTGTTAGTACTCATAACGTACTTGATTTTTCATATAAAAAAGGTTTGATTTTCATATGAAACTTACTCAAAATATTCTCTCTTGTTGATTTTTTCATACGTATGTTCTCACCATCATGGAATTTAATTGGGGGCATATACATATATAACTTGATTCTGTTGTATCAATTCGAAGGTGTGTTTTTCATATGAAATCAGTTTTTTTATGAAGGGGTTGAAATTTATTTTTATATGAATCATTCGGATCTTTGGATGAATGACAAGAAAATAAAAACACAAAAATAGGGGCACTGTTTTCATATGAAAAGACAAAAAAATGGTGTGAGCATTCCTATCATTTTGATTTTGGGTTATAAGATATTTTTGTCTCATTATTTATTTTGATTCTTTTGTCCACAATATTATGAAAGAATCAGTTTGTGTGGTACGTCCATTTTTTGTTCTGTATTTTTAAACAAAATGAAAAATGTTTCTCACCAATAAGGAATTTAATTCGGAGCGTATATATATTTACCTTGATTCAGTTGTATCAATACAAAGGTGTGTTTTTCATATAAAACCTGTTTTTTATGAAGGGTTGAAATTTATGTTTATATTAATCATTTGAATTTTTGGCCATGACAAGAAAATGAAAAACAGTCAAAATAGGGGCACTGTTTTTCATATGAAAAACACCAAAATGGTGTGAGTATTTGTATCATTTATATTTTGGGTTACAGAACCACGGCACTGTTTTTCATATGAAAAAACAAACAAAAAGTGTGTGTTTTGCGATCGTTTATATTTTTGGGTTTCTAAGTATTTTTTCCCTATTTTTCATATGAATTTTTCAGTCAGCAGGTATAGTGGATGAATCGATTTTGTGCGGTACATTTATTTTTATAAGTATTTTTCTAAAGTGTCGATAATTCATATGAAAAAAGTTTGATTTCATATGAAACGTACTCAATATATTTTTACCTTGTTGTTTTTTCATATGAAAACTGTTTGTTTTTCATTTAACTTGGGATTTTCATGTGAAATCTGTTTTATGAAAAGGGTTAGTTTTATTTCATACGGAACTATCAATTATTTGTACTCTCTGAGATTTGGGTTTCATATCAAACAATCACCCTTTTCTAATTTCATATGAAACATTTTTGCAAAGTTATGTCAAAACCACTTGGTGACAGTATGTCTTATTTCTTCCTAGCATATACTTTGTCATGGTTCATTTTTGAAATATGACTAATTTCATATTTATTTTTATTTTCATATGAATTTTTTTTGTTTGGGTTAAATTAGTGATGACCAACCACACCTTGACAGTATGTATTTTTTCATGTAGTTTTTTGACTAAAAGATGTCAAACCACATGGTGACGGTATGTTTATTTCATCTTAGCATATATTTTGTTGGGGTTAGATTGAATAATGCTAAATTCGTATGAGGTTTTATCTTTTTTCATATGAAGAGTGTTTGTGTTGGATTACTAAGTGATGAGCAATGAGTGTAATTTGTATGATTTTCATGTAGATATTTTCAACTAAGAGATACAAAACTACATGGTGACGGTGTGTCAATTTCTTTTCTTGTAATCTATTTTCAAATTTATAATAATTTTCATATGAAATGCATATGTTGGGTTATAATTAGAGATGAGCAACACACTTACATTGAATGATTTTTCATATGAAACATGTGATTCCATATTAGACCGCATGCAATTTGGTATGGGGTGAGTGGATGGGGGAGTAGCAGGGATTGAGGTGTTTTTTCCACATGTGTGAGAACTTTGGTTTTTTCCCTCATTCATGGTGTAATATATTTGTGTTGAGTTTCATATGAAATATTACTAATTTTTCACATTTATTTATCTTTTCATATGAAATGTATTTGTTGAGTTACGTAGGGATGAGCAACACACTGACGGTGCATGATTTTCACATGAAACATGTGATTCGAGATTAGACCATGTGATTTGGCACGGGGTGAGTGGATGGGGGGAGTAGGGAGGGGATTGAGGTTTTTCCAAATGGGTGAGATCTGTGGTTTTTCCCTCATTCATGAGGTTTGATGAAACTGGTTTCTTGGTGATTGGGGGAAGTATTACTTATATCACAATAAA
>JALLPD010002264.1:0-10463 GCA_036940065.1 Cyclotella cf. meneghiniana
TGTTTATAACAAAATTTTCTTATGAACAAACTTATGAATAAAATGTTAGCAGTGTGATGTCCGGAGCAGACAACTACCAAATCAAAGATGTGCTTGCAGCCATCATACATGGCACCGACTGTCCAAACACCGCCAACATACTATCCCAGATCTTGACCATCATCCAATTCAACTTTGACTTCCACAAAAAGGTCAGCACCAACATGAAACTCCTTTGCTTGAAAGCCTACTACATGGAATCATATGGTGTCACAATCGATGACACCCAACTTGCCATCATCATCCTCCCCAACATCGATCTTGCAGCAAGCAAAGGGTGGGGATGCAAATTCCATCCAGCACCACAGACAATTTGTTGTAAGTATGCCTATGACCATGTGCACAACACTCCCAGCATTACTGACATGTTGAAGGAATTTGTGGGGGCCAATGGGTATGCAAACTCACCAATGAAGCATGCCTACATCGCCCACTCTGACAGCAACTCCTCTGTGCACTGCAGCTGTCAACATGATCATGGTGCCCATTGAGATCAACACAACAATAAGCACCGCAGTGTGCATCATGACCACAGCCATTTGCACTGTGCTAACAACCCATGCCCCCATTGCAAAGAGTACTCCTGCCCAACCGTTACAGATGACCGTTGTTTTTTTTTATCAAAAAATACAAAGGGTATCAGGCAAAGTGGATTGCAACAAGATGAAGATGAAATAAAAGCCCCGTCAGAAATTTTCTTCCATCATGGCTGTGTATTTGACCAAGAGTGATGATTCAGGTGACAAATGATGGGGTGGGTCAGCAATTGTATCAGTGTCTGTGACTAATGATTGGATTGAAGTTGAAAAATGCAGCAAGCACACAGTAAACCCTTTTACTAGCACTACTAACTTCTTCTACACCAAAATTACAAACCAGTATAGAACACTACCCCTATTTGCAGCAGACTCACCACACACCAGTCCCCAGTCCATCTTGCAACACACTCAAACTCCCATCACCAGCAGATTCAAACATAAAGCCCAACACAAAGCCCTTGAGTGCCATGCCAAACGCCTTGTCACAATGGCTGAAGAAGCCCTAATCAACATGCATATCACATGAGCTGAGGATGAATGCACTGCTACTGCCAAAGCCAACACCAAATCCATGCAACGCCGAACCATCACACTCATGCAACCTGCCAGCAAAACTAAAGTCCACAATCAATTCATCAAAGATAAACAATGCCTGTCTTGCTCTGTCCACCACTCTCCGCCGTGCTGCTCAATGTTGTTTTGCCAAGCGCCACTTGCAGTTTGACTCCCTTCCCTCCATCCACTACTTCAACCGTTCCTCAACTGAGCCTGTGATAACATACAACTCTGGATTTGATGGTGATTATCTATGAAAGATGGATTGCCTTGCAGTACATCTGCCCATCCTCCAACCAACCACAAAACACATGACATCGCCAATGGCAGATCAAGCACAACCATCCACAAGAGATACCTACCCTTTCCTCAACTCTCTGAACATACATCACAGGCCGGCTCCTTTACCAACTTCCCGCAGTTGTTAATGAGTGTTGGAAAAACATGTGATGACAGCACCATTTCCGTTTTTACACAAGATGGAGTCACCATCCACAACAAACAGGATGTTCTCATCACTTGCAAGGGTGAACCGCACTCATAGGCATACATGACACCCACGGCTGCTACCACATCCCACTTGTTCAAAACAATGGCCACTGGCAACCTTGTTCACCTTCCAAGAAAGCCAGAAAGATCCTATGCCAGGCTAACAGCATGTATGACCTTCATCCACCGAGTAAGACATACAATGGGTGCATGTTGTGTGTGGCTTCCCCATAAAATCCACGTGGCTCAAGGCCATCATGGCTGGTAACTTCATTGGTTGGCCCCTACATACTACCAAAAATGTCCAAAGATATTACGCCAAAACCACTGAAACTCCCAAAGGACACCTCAACCAAACACGCAATAACATGCATTCAAAACCCAAAGCAACACCACTGGATGATTTCCATTCCAACCAACTCAAATGCTGAAAAGCATGTGAGATCTTCACCAATGTATTTAATGTCAGGGACACCATCTTCACTGATCAAACTGGAAAAATCCCTCACCATTCCAAATCTGGCCACCACTACCATGGTTGATATGGACTCCAGCGCCAATCTTGTCAAACCCATCAAGAACTGCTCCAACTATGAACTCACCCTTTTGTATTCTTCCCTTTTCTCTTGACTACAAAAAGCCAGAGCCGCCCCACAAAAACATGTCTTAGACAATTAATTACACCAGGTCATGAAAATGCTCATCACTGACTAGTACAAAATGACCTACAAACTTGTACCCCCTGGATGCCATCACTGTAATGCGGCCAAAGTAGCCATAAAACACTTCAAATCTCACTTTCTCAGCATTCTTGCAGGGGTAGCTGATGACTTCCCCCTCAAACTCTGAGACAAACTCCTCCCCCAAGCAAAAAATATCAATCTGATGCGGCAATCTAACGTCACTCCCACTGCATCCACCTATGCCCATTGCCATGGACCATTCAATTACAACAAAATGCCACTCATGCCACTGGGACGCAATACACAAATACACAAAAATCCGACTCCTGCAGCACCTGGGCTTTTCATTCAGCTGATGGTTGGTATCTTGGCACTTCTCCTTGGCATTATTGCACTCACAAATGTCACATCAAGACCACTAACAGCGAACGTCTCAGTGACACCATCTCTTTCCAACATAATCACAAAACCCTCTCACACCCCAGCAAACAAACTCATGCACACAATTGCTGACCTCACCGCAGCACTCAAAGGCATCACAACCCCCCCCCCGGACATAACACAACTAAAACAATTCCTGAAGTCTTTCTCCTACCACTCCACTCTAGTGCCTACCAAGAATACTAGCACTCATTCTGTTATTCCAAGGGTGCCCACAATGAACCCATTGTCAGCTCCAAGGGTGCACAACCCTATCCCCACCCTGCCGTGAATCACTTGATCCATGATACAGATGCAACAAAACACAAGCCCTTGTCCAACCCTAGTTGTTATACCACAACCACACCCAAATCTGCATCCAGGTCACAATTCCTCACCCAACCCCATCAGTGCTCCTGCACTTAACACCCAATCCAAAACAACTGCAAGGACCATGTTTGCTGCCCCTCCTACTAACAACATGTGCGCCAAACATGCCTCCCGCATACCCAAGCCCAACCCATGTCTGTCCACTTGCATAGCTCAGATTCAGTGCAATGCTCATTGTTCACTTGCAGTAATGGACAAAATCACCAGCAAACTACTCAACTATTGCCAACTGCTGCATCATCCTGAATACCATGCTGGCTGGACCAAATCATTCACCAATGAATTTGGTTGCCTGGCAAATCGGGTGGGTGGTTGCATCAAAGGTACAAACACTATTCATTTCATCCGTAAAACAGATATTCCCAAGGAACACCAAAAAGATGTCACATAAGGCCAATTTGTATGCACCATCTGACCTGAAAAGCAGGAACCCAATCACACTAGCTTAGTAGTATGGGGGGATTAAGTCAACTACCATGGTGCAGTCGCCACACACACAGCTGATATGCTTGTTGCCAAAAATTCTTTTCAACATTGTCATCTCCATGGCTGGTGCTCACTTCACGAGTATGGACATTGTAAATTTCTACCTCACCACTCCTCTCAAATGCCCTGAATTCATTCAAATGTGACTCAGCAACATCTGTGAGGAGATCATCCAAGAGTACAAGTTGCATGACCTTCTCGACCATGACAACAGTGTATACATTAAAATTATGTTTGGCATGTACAGACCCTTGCACGCCAGCCTCATTGCCAAATTATTGGAAAAATGCCTCAGTAAACATGGCTACCATCAAAGCAAACTAGTACCTGGGCTTTGGAAACATGGCTGGCACCCCATTTGTATTGAATTGGTGGTAGACAATTTTGGTGTCAAGTTTGTCGGCAAAGAACATGCCCTGCTCCTCAAATCTGCTCTTGAATAGAATTATGCCCTCAGCACAGACTGGACAGGCAACCAATACATTGACATCACCCTCAACTGGACTACGCAACCCAAAAATTTTACCTCTCATGCTGGGCTATGTCACCATGGCCCTCAAGCAATTTCAACACAAACAACCCTCTGATCCACAACATGCCCCGTCTCCCACCAAACCCATCAAATATGGAGCCAAAAAGCAGTTTGCCACTCCAACATCAACAGCCCATCTGTTCAATAAACAGGGCAAGAAATTAATCCAACAAGTTTGCAGAAGGTCTTATTCTTGGCAGGGCCATTGACTCCACTCTGTTGTGTCCCATTAGTGCCCTTGCATTGCAATCCGCCAAACCTACCCAGGACACGTTGGACCAAACATTGCAATTCCTTGACCATTTAGCTTCCCAAGAAGATGCTGTACTTACCTACCAAGCCAGTGACATGATCCTGGCTGCCCACAGCAATGCCAGCTACCTCAGTGAACCTAAGGGACACAGTCGGGCAGGCAGCCATTTCTTTCTATCTCCCACTGCAGACATACCACCCAACAATGGTTCCATCCTAAACATTGCCCACATCATTAAGCATGTCATGGTATCCACAACCAAAGCTGCACTGACAGCAATTTACATCACCGCTTGAGAAGCTGTGTACATCAGAATCATCCTCTATGAACTTGGACATAAACAACCAGCGACTCATCTCCAAATTGACATGTCATGGCAGAGGCTGTTGTAAATAGAAAATTTCATCCTAAGCAGACAAAAGCCATGGACATGCGTTTCAATTGGCTCCATGATAGTGAATGCCAAAAATGATTTCACATTCATTGTTGTCCCGGAAAATCAAACCAGGCTGACTACTGGACAAAGCACCATCCTGCCAAACATCACCAATGCATGCGGCATGAATTCCTCACTCCACTCATTGTTTTAGAAATGCTTTGCCTCAAGCAACAGCATCTCCCATGGCAAGCTGCAGCAGCTGCCTAATTTTTGTCATACATCTCCCCATTTTTGAGCTTCCGCAAAGGTGTTATGATACTTTAATACTACAGTATCACCTTAGTACTTATGTACTACAGTTCAAAGTATTCTTGGAACCATCAAATACTGAACCATCAACTACTGATTGCCATAAAAATAGATAACAGTTTTGACCATGACAATCGTGTTGACTGTTGTTCTTCTGTATGCATCAACATGCTTTGAGCAGCCACAACAACCAGGTCTGATGCTTCTTGTGCAACACCTCATAAAGCTCTTTGAATCACAAATGTTGACATGTTTTTCCAGCATAGGATGATTGTTTTTATTCAGTTAGAATGCTTGGGAGGAGGCTATATACCATCTTGTGGGAACTTAGTTTCAAACTTGGGATGCTTCAAGAGAAAGTGGTATGCCTTCACCAGTTTGCTGAACATTTTAGGCATATCCTTTGTGTAGGTATGTGCATGTGAGGCATACTCTTCCCTCATTAGAGAAAAGTACAGCCTGTCTTCACATCATCCTTGACTCCACCAGAATTGGAGGTTTCAGGTAGATAACCTCAGCAAATTTCTTGATAGCTGGCATAGACACGTTGTCAATACCTCTTGAAGCTGGAGAGATCTCTTTTATACTTCCAACTACCTGGTCTTTTCCTCCACCACCTTCCAAGGATTCTGCCCTCAGCAGTGATTGTCTGTTAAAAGTATCTTGTAGAACAGATGGAGCCATGGCTATGATCTGGTTATTCATGTTGGTTTTCATTTGCTTGTTAGTAGCGCCGAGGCCCTTATCTATTGTGTTCCACCAAGATTGCATAAAACCAGAAGGTTAAGATGTTCCTCCAGTTTGCTGTGTGACCTTGTCAATGACTCAGTTAATTGCATCAATGTGCTTTGAGTATTCACAACAACCCGGTCTGTCACTTCTTGTGGGATGCCTCACAAAGCTATTTGAATTACCAATGTTGACATTTTGTACCAACATAGACAGATTGATTCTTATTGAATTAGGATGCTTGGGAAGAGGTTTTGTGCAATCTCTTCGGAACTCAATTTCAACTTGGGGTGCTTTGAGAGAAAGTGATATGCCTTGATCAGTTTACTGAAGGTTTGGGGCATATCTTTTGTGTAGATAGTGCATGCAAGGCATGCTCTTCCCTTGTTTGAGAATAGTACAGAACTGTCTTCACCTCATCCTTGACTTTGATGTGCACACACGTGTGTCCCCTTACTGTATACAGGAGCAAGTATATTTTAGGTATCAAAAGGGGCCTAAATAAAGTGTGTCAAGTCATGAAGAACTATGCAAGTCCCAGCAGCAACCACAAGAAAAGCTGGTCATTGCAATAACAACAGACATTGAAGGTCAGGGAATTAGGATTAAATACAAAATTTAAGTATTGAATCCAATGTTAGACCATTTACCAGGAAATGTGCTTTAGGGGGGCTCAAACTCTTGGTAGTAGGAAAGCCTGGAAAAAAAATATGTTAGCCTACAGTTACGTCATATTTGTTTGTGTCGGTGACTGGGAGAGGGGTACATAAGAAACATGGTAAAAAAAATAAATTTGAGCAGTTGTACAGAAATCACAATCTCAAAAAAGTCATTAGGTTGAAAAATAATATTTTTGAAACCACTCTATTAATCCAAAAATGCAATAACATTAGAGATTCTGATATATTTTTCCTTTTACGTTGATTACATGGAAATCAATTGATGGCTTGAAAAAGTAACATGTGGATGATCTGTGGATGTTGACATGCATTCAAGTTTTAATGAAATGGGGGGAGTTATATGGAACCCTGTGGGTTCGTCAGACAAAACCACCTCATTTTGTCATACGATGCAATATCATCAGTTAGGTGTCAGTTTAGTCTCTAAACTGACACCTTTTTAGAGAAAAGATATCCATTGCATTTTAAACCGAAAAAAGGTTTCGTATGACGGAATGAGATTTTGTAATACGTAATGATGACAAAAGTCTTAGAGAAATAAATTTAGACACATGCTTTACACTAGTAAATCTGATTTCATAAGATGGAGTGATGCTAATTGTGAGCCTTTGTGTTACAAAATGATGAACTTCATATTACGAAACGATGAAGGCTAAATGATCAAGATGAACAGTAGTAAACCATGTTTCGTCGCACGACAGGATGTCATTTCGGGTTGCAAAATTCAGGACTTGACCATGGACCACAATGTGGATGAAGAGCACACGAACCTCTAAGCCTATCCATGATGGTTCACCCATGACTTTTTATGTTTATATAACCAATATAAAATTTTATCGGTTACCTCAAAAAGATGTTCGTTCACATTGGAGGCAATTTCGGATACCCCTTTATGTTATATTCATGTATAAATGTTTTTATAACGTCGACTTCTTTCGTAATATGGAATCACTAGCTTTTGTGGTTTCGTCTGACGAACCCACGGGGTTCCATATAACTCCCCCCAAAATAATTATCTAGTCTTCTTAGACACATTTCCCTGACCATTGCAAAATGGAAGTTGACCACGATGTTATTTGCCAACAACTTGGTTAAAGAAATTCAACTTGGGCTCAACAAAAACTCAACAATCAGCCTATTTTTGGCTTTCAGATCTTGAAAGCAAGGTTGACCCTGATAAGCAAAGACATCAGGATGGAAAAAAGTTGAGTATGAAAAAACTGAACAAACAGCCTGTATGTTTTTTCCAAGTTTGACAAATGATGCTGTGGGTCCACAAAAAGTACAACAATGTCTCGAGTTTTAAAGAACTTGATGGCAAGCCGAGCAAAAGATTTGTGTGTTAAACAATTAAATAAAATGGAACAAAAACTTCTGACGAATCAATCTACTAGTGGAATTGATGAACTGTTTTTATTTGGCACCGGACATTATTTGTCACAATGGATTTTGAGACCAGCTCACCTCTATTGCAAAACAAAACAAAATATTTGTTTTTGCTAAACAAATAGTACTTAAAAATGCTGTACTCAACTCCAGCTCAATTGAGAAGTGAAACAAGGTTCATAAATTAAGCAAAAATATAATCTATCACACAAAATGTTTTGCAGATAAAATGAGTGTTTGACATACTTTCCCACTAGCAACTTGGTATCAAGCAAATGACTATTGAGTGGTCCCCATAATCTATCAGAGTACTGACGGTCACCCTTTTTTACAAACCTTTGGCTGGAGATCAGCAGGGTTTCCTTTACCACATTGCTATCATCAACTGATGGTTGAGACCAAGATGACACAAAGTAGCTAGGCTTTTCGACTTACAAGTCAGTCATAAAAATGATATCTGACTGTTCAACCTCCCTCTTGTCATGGTAGTCCTACAGCGTTTGTTACTCATAACAACCCTCTGAGTACTTTAAATAACAGTATGTTCTTGACAGGAAATGCTGAGGTGTATTCCTTACCGCTGTGACTACATGGTACACCAACCTCTTTATCAATCATGCAACTTCCTTTTTTCATCTTCTTCACAACCAACTTGTGGCATAGGTCAGACTTCACCAGACTTTGGAGGGTTTTGGCAGGTAATTCCAGCATATTTCTGGATGGCAGGCTGTAGATGCCTCTGTCAAAGCCTCTTGACACTGGAGATACCACTTCTTCACTTCAACTCCCTGTTGTGCAACTCCATCACCTTCCAAGGATTTTTGGCATCATCAGCAATTGTCTGAATAAGATTTGCTTAATAGGCTTCTCATAGAGGAGATGGAGCCATGGCCATGATCTGTCCATTCATGATGGTTCTCATTTTGTTGTCAGTAGCATCTGGGCCTCAATCTTTTTCCACATAGATTGCTTAAACCAGAAGGTGAAGATGTTCCTGCTGTTTGCTGTGTGACCTTGTTGATAACAAAGTTGACTGCATTATTATGCTTTGAGTACTCACAACCAGCAGGTCTGTCACTTCTTGTAAGCTGTTTTAATCACCAATGTTAACATTTTGTTCTCTTTCTAACTTAATTATGATGCTTCTGAGGTGTTTTTGAACCATCTTTTGAGAAATCAATTTCAACTTGGGATGCCTCAAGAGAAAGTGGTGTGTCTTCATCAATTTACTGAAGGTTTTGGGCATACCCTTTGTGTTGATATGTGCATGTGAGGCATACTCTTCCCTCATTTGAGAATTGTACAGACCTGTTTTCACATCATTCCTGACTACATCAGAATTTGGATGGTCTAGCAGATAGTCCCGGAAAATTTCTTGCTAGCTGGCTGTAAATGCCTACGCCAACAGTTGCACAGTTAGTCAATTCCTTAGTTCATCTTGATGGCCTCATACTCTGGTTTCTTCTCATTCCCCTTGTTTGTTGTTGCAACAATCTATTCAAATTGCTGGGAGTTTTCTTCCCAGAACTTGTCTGTCTCCTTTTTTGTTCTCTGCTTCATGTAAACATGAAACAGCAATGAAAGCCATTCCAAGTAGCAATGTGTAAGCCAGTGAATGTGTGAGTATGCCCCAAACAGCAGGTGCCTTTGCCTTGACCTCCTTTCTTTCTTCTCCGGGGCGGCTTTCTTGCCTTTCTGTTTCTTTGTGGTGGCATTCTTTGCAGCTTCTACTGCCTCAAGTATCTCAGACTTGGAATTAGAGCAATCCTCTTTGTAGTTATCCAATGCACTCAATTCATTGTAGTCTTCCTCAGATGATCTCTTGGGAATGAAGAGAATGTGACAGACACAATGGTATTTGAAAGAAGAATCATTTTTGTGGAGGAGCATAGGATGTGCAACCACATCATGCTATTTGATGGCACAAGGACCATTAAAATATGACAAGAAGCTAAACAACAATAAAGCCCAGTTCTCTGCCCACAAATTCTGTTTTGATTTTTATGCTATTTCCTCGAGGAAAATTTTATCCCCCTTTGGGTGAATTCTTTTACTCCATATACTGGACCTGCTGTTGGAAGTCTTTTCACTGCCAATTCAACCAATCTAGATATAGATAACAATTCCAGCTGCTGTGTTTTCATGCTTGTTGACTTTTGTGTTCAAATTCTTATGATTAACTAATCGTGTTGATTTATGGAAGACAGTTGGTCATGCTCATGGAAAACATACATAAACTGCTACAAGACTAAGAAAACTCTGTTCCAACCTGACTCAAATATTCTTGTACTAACTCCATTACAAGTTCAAGTGCTAAAATACCCACTAACAGCCTCCCCACTCAAAGCACAGGTTCGATCCAGGTACTCATCCATCCCTACATACAGTGGTATATGATGATTGAAAATTGCTGCTGTCACATTCTTCGTAAATATGTCCACGTCACTTGCATCCCCAAGGATATACTTAATAACTAATCAGCCCTGATGTTTTAGCTTGTGCAGAAAATAGTTCCGTACATCCACGTGTCTGGTTCTTTCACCCACACTCCAGCTGTTTGCAATATCTACAGCCCCTGAGTTGTCCATTTCCAG
>JALLPD010002265.1:0-25649 GCA_036940065.1 Cyclotella cf. meneghiniana
CTCCTTCCTCTCTGTTGGTCTTCCAATTGCAAAGCCCCATTCACCAATTTGGTAGTAGTATATAGCGCTATCGAAGCTGAGTATGTTTTCGTTTTCTAGAATCAGAGGAGCTCTTGAGAGTGGAAGTGACAACGATGAAGGATTTAACAACATGTTGACCATCACCCCAACCAAGAGGAGGATGAGAATAGTGGCTATGAGGGCAGGATTGGGTTTGATGATGGTGATATCAATCATTTTATAGAAGATGTAACTGAATCGGAGGTGGAATTGATGGGATACAAAGTGGCGCAACTAAAGATTAAGCTTGCCGAACAAGGCTTGATACAAACAGGAAGAAAGCCCGAATTAGTCCAGCGCCTCTTGAATCCACAACCATCCGACTTCAAAGTAAAGCCAAAAGTTAAGCCGCGGAAGAATAGCAAAGCTAAAACACTTCTCATCAGACTGCTTCGGGATAAATCTTCTGCCTTCCACCTTTTATCTCCAGAAAATCATGAAAATCATCAGAATGGTTCAAGGCATATCCCCAAAATAGGTTCATAAACAACATGAAAAATCTCAAGAGGGCTTTAGAAGCAAGAGAGCTCATTGTTGCAAATGATAACGAAATTATAGAGGCAGAGATTGCTTCTTTGCGTAAGTTAGAGCAGGGTACTATACGAGAATGCCCGCAATGGCATGATCATGATGCAGCTCGGCTTCTCGAGGAAGATTTAAAAAATGGTTTAAACAAAGGAATGACCCCACTTGAATTTCAGCAGACAAGAGAAGAGTACCTTACATTTCCATGTGATGTATTCAGAAAGCATATTTACCAAGAGGAACGAAAACAGCGGGAAATGCCAATGAAGATATCAAAACGCAATAACATCGCAGAAAAGCAACATAAGCATGCGGTGGAAGAAGAAGCAGCACGTTGGCATGCTGAGCAGGAGCATGATGATTTGGTAAATGAAATGGCTAGTTTGATGGTGTAAAACTGCAGCTGTGTGTTTTGAATTATGTTGAGAGTCCATTTGAAATATGGCAACTTGAATTTGCATTGGTTAGTCATCATAGAGCAAAAGATAAATTTCATGTAAATCACAATTTAAAATGACATCTTAAGCCCGTATCCTTGATAGTAGTCAATAGATTAGACTTGCCTGTTAACACTGAAGTGGCACCTGCTACCTCGGACTATTACAGCGAAGGCACCTACCACCTTAACTAACTGCGCAGCAACTTTATGCACAGCTCTGATTCCGCAATGTAACTAAGCATTATTTACCAATTAATTTATGTGAGCACACCTCTTGGATTCAGAGGCTCCATATCAGACACAGCCCTACTGTTTTGTTTCATTGCATCCGTCCTTACTAATGTGCTTGAATCAGCGTAGAAATTTTGACAATTTTCTAGCTTCCGCATAATCCAAGCAATTCTAATTGCATCGTTGACCTCATCTTTCTTCTCAAAATAAACCTCATGAAGCATCATCATATCATCAACATCATCAAGAATACAAATGTATCCATTGCCGAACTCCATACAAAAGTCCGGACAAGTTATGTACTCCTTCGTGTGTTGAGTTATTCCACTATGAGGTGTTGGATACTTGAACGCCATTGTCATAGGTCTGCTACCCATTGAAAAAATTATTACGTTTGACCCGGACTGTTGTGAATTTGCCAATCCACCATGAGTCCTCGTCTCTTCTCTTGGATCAACACCAGATTGTATTTTTTTCATGACATCCCATCTATTATTGTCTCGATGAGGTCCCATCTTACGCCCCCAAATCCCATGATAGACACAAATTTGTATTGCATTGGGTGCCTTTGCCCGCGTGGTAATATTGCAATATGGCCACGCCTCACGCCACACAGCACCTATTAAGGCTTCATCTAATTTCTTCATCGGTCGACAAGTTATCATGTGCTGTGGTGACTCAGCGCAGGGATATACATAGAGTGTAGTGACCAGCTTGAGGAATCCGGACAGGCAATCGTTTCCATCAAATACATGTGTCTCCTGTGCCACCCTTGAGATAGTTCGACGGCAAGGTTGCTTGGAATTTGCATCATTGTTCAATGGTGCTGTCCCCTTGTGCTTCCAAATCTCATCTAGCCACAAACAAGTAGCTAGACGCTCAGCCAAATCTGCAGATGATTCTCCCTCCCTAGGGAACACCTCACGAGGAATCGAGTCATGATTAGCTTGAAAAATGTAAGAGATGTTTTTCAAACGTAACATCAGGCTGAACCTTGAACATAATACCAACTGATCAGGGTCAATGCTTTGTCCAATCAGTTTTCTATCGTCTAAAATTTCACTCGCTGTTGACCCTGTCACATCTTCGCCCAGCAACTCCTCATCGGTCAATGTTACTAGTGCCAATGGGTCATCGTCCCATGCCCATTCAAGTTTGGCACCTTCGGGATCCATACAAACTTCATCGATGACTTTGTCGATGATGGCTGAAATCCGTGCAGGCATCGTCTTGCGCTTAGCATCGAGTAACAATTGCCCACTCCTACGAATTGCTCTAATGTTTGAGACAAATTTTTCTTCACCGGGAAAATCGTTCATGACTTTGTTTAGTGTTTCGTCATCGACATCAGATTTAGGTCGCCTGCCAATTGTATCAGACCTTGAAGGGTTTGCTAAGGCTGTTGAATCAACAGTTGGTTTGACGGGTGCGTTGACAGAGGAGCGCAAATTGTATGATGGGGTGGGGGGAGGGCAATTTTGACCTTCAAGGTAGGTGAACACGAGGTGTTGTCACCAGCACGCTTATTCTTCTTGCCAGTAGCCATATTCCGGGCTGACAGTCCAGCGGGACAAGCTACGATGTTATTGTAGCTCTCAGCTCTCGCAGTCTCTCTCCAAAAAATGACACACAGTTAGCAAAGGTAAGAGGCACGATGACACGTACTATATTCCGTGTGTCATACGTACAGTAGACTACAATAGGCTATTGTATACCCAGTAAGAATACACACTAACTATGTCACCGAGCCATGTTACCAAACCCAGCAGGACCCACACCTCCCCAAAGCAACAAACCTCAAGCAATACCATACTGAACTGAATAATTCGTGCAACCAATTGAATTCTCCCATCTTAATCTGAGTTAGTCCTATGTCCCAAAGGCATGTTCAAGTTTCAAGGAAGAGGCCATAATGACAATAGCGTTCCTTCTCTACCACTTCGTGCTTCTATCGCTTGCGCGGATGAGGCTGTTAACAGTGAAACCGCGAGCGTTGTTAATGAGATTGACGATGACGTTCCTGGTGATGGTGACGTTCCCGACCTTGCACCATGTGCCACTCCTGAAGGCAACAATGATAATGAAGACGTCGGTGGCATTCCTCACCGTAAACGATGCAATGCATCAGGCGCGATCAAAACCTTGTCGGACGCATTAGCCAGGATTCGTGAACTAGAACGACAAGTGAAGTCGTTGAAGCAACAATTAGCTAAAGACGATTCATATCAAATGAAAAATCTTCATGCTGAACACCAAGTCCAATATTTGAGAGAAGAGAATGTGTCCGGAAAACACACTTCACGTCAACAACAAGCTATCAGACATGCAGGAAAAGTTGTTGGAATAGGCGATGCAAAGAGTGCACCAACCGCCACCCGTTCGAGGAAAAAAGATGAACCCAGTATCATTTCTCGATACACAATCCCAAAATTAGATGCGAGAATCATGACAGCAGATGATATTCTTGTATACGGCTTGAGTTTTGTTGGATTTGGAGAAGAACGTCAGCGAGTGGTTATCGAGACATCAGTGCATTGTTTCAAGGCCCACTACGGCCCCGAACCACGGACTGTCAAAGACTTATTGTCAGATTTGTGCAACGAGTTCCCCGACACATCATTTAAGGAACTCATGATGGGTCTAAACTGGCTCAAGTTGTATGACATTGAATCTGTACTTGCAGGGAGATGGAACTACGATGAATCTGTCTGCAGAGACAAGTGTCGGGAAACTACGCGTCGTATTCAGTCATTCAGAGAGAGATTAATTGTCTTTGATCCAAGCATTTTTAGACCTGAAGAAATCCACATTATCACAGTCGACTGTGTGAACTTTATCACACAAGAATTCAGATTAGACCCACACACAAAGTGGTTCGACCACAAGAGTCATAGTTCTGGCTTGAAGTATGAGTTTGCCATTTCTGTCTGGCAATCTCGTTGTGTTTGGATCAACGGTCCCTACCCTGCTGGTCTGTGTCATGATAAGGCTCTTTTTTGCGGAACAAAGAGCATGGAAGAGCCGCCAGAAACCTGGAACAGAGATGCTTTGCTATTTCAAATCCCTGACGGAAAAAAGGCAATTGCTGACAGTGCCTATGAAGGCTTGCCTGAGAAGGTAACAGTGAAGCGACCAGGTCACACATCAAATGTTTTTAGGTTCCTGGACAGGGCTCAGAATAGGCAAGAATCTTATCATAGCCGCTTAGAGAACTACAATATTTTGTATCACCGATTCCGTCATGGAAAGAACACCGAAGACAAAATAAATCTCCACAAAATGGCTGTGGATGCAGTTGCAGTCATAGTGGAATATGACATGAAGTATCACCCTCTCTTTCAAGTGATTTAGAATGTCAATATCTTCACGTCTCTTTTATTGACATGTCCTAGTAAAAGTAAACCTTGCATTACATCAAACCATTACTGATCTGTTAGTAAACGTGGCAGGCACCACCACTCATAATAATATACGCAAGAACAATTATTACTTGATTAAGTAGGAAAGGTAGTAGGCACCATCACTGTAGATGTTTACGCTACACCTCACAAGTAGGGGTGCCTAGAGGTTGTAGGCATCAGCACTGTAGATGTTTAGGCTACACTCACAAGTCAGTAGGAATGACAATGACACCTAACCCTATGCGGATTCTGTATTGTAACAAACTTGCAAATCTTTGTCAGCAGAGAAAGCATGTACTCCTAATCATTCGTTACACGACTTTCTCATTGCGGTAGGTTACCCTTCGTATGCCCTATGGTCAACCAATCCAAACAGTTAAAAACATTTTTCGGTTTCACATACACATGATAATGTGATCCATTCGTGCGGATCGTTTTTGCAGCGGAAAGCTCATAAACCTACGAAATGTCGCCTAAACCTCGTCTTAATGCGCATCAACTTGATATCATAAAATATGCAGCGGTAACAGACACTTCCATTGTAGACCTCAGAAACAACCTCGTCGATGAATGCAATCGCTCAGTCTTTGATTACCCAGTCGTATTCAACACCACGTATCTAAACAAAGTGGCTTTATCGAACACCCGGAGGGCTCTAGACAAGTTTCGAAGGAATCCAAACGGCAAATCCAAGTATCGTCCTCTCCCCTTAGGCTATTCTGTCTACCACACCTACTACTCAGCGCGAGGATCAACCACACGTTTCCCGGACATCAACATAGGCTTACACGAATCTCAGTTCTGCCAACCTCAAGACAAGTTTCATAACGAAAGCATGGTTGGATTCAGCCATCTCCACAATGTCCGCCATCACGCTGGGTTTAGCTCTCCATCTGCGTCCACTCTACATTCTGTCCCCTCTATGAATAGGACTACTGGAGTGAATCATGCCCCTCTTGCTTCAGCTGCATTGTCCTCTCTCGCCACAAAGGTGGACGTGCGTACAGATAGCTCCGAGCCAAATCCGACACAAGTATTCCAATTCAATGTGAATGTACATGGTCAGACGTGCGATTATTACACCAAGATGGAGTTTGGACAGAATGGACTTTCGTATGCTGGGTTTCCTGGAGGTGGTGGTATCGAGGCTTTTTACGGAAGCAATTTGATAACGGTTAATGATGTGAAGCACAATGCTTTGCTCGTGAATGTGTCAACTTCATTGCCTGTCAACAACGCAATGCCATTCACTACGTTGGCCGAAGTTGTGAGCTCTGACACTGTGATCGTCCCCATCATCAGTGGAATCAATCCGGAACTTGCAGACAAAATGATGGAGCAGTTGTCATGCGAAGAGCATCGAATTGGGACTAAGCTTGATAATGTATTTGATGTTCTCAGAGCTTTTAAGGCAGCTTCTCAAGCTCGGGGCTTTACTACCAAGAAACTGGCCATAACTTTCAAGGGTTTGCCACATCAGTTGTCTAACCAGGGGATGCTTCAAGATGATGTAACTCTCAAGGTGAATCCCAGGGGATTGACTGCTACAGTGTGTTCGAATCAGTTCAGCTGTAAAGATAATCTTGATGATGAAGGTGGAGTCACCTACTTCAATGGCACAGGGTAAGCTCTCTCCTCTTGGGTTGTATGTGTTTATTTTGTTGAGCTGCAATAACCCGACTTCCTATCTTGAAATATTTGCTAGAAACTTCTATGTTGTTCCTGTGGTTGCCCCGGATCTCCAACTGGTAACTAAAGAAGTACCAAAGGACCACGTTCAAGTTATGTTGGAGAAGCGCAAGGCTCGAACCGCAAAGCATCGTACTGAAGATACTGAAGTCAGGAGTCTCAATGCTGAATTTGGGCATCTGGATGTTAAGTCCATCAGTGCTGCCTCTCTTTCTCCCTACAACTCTCAAGTACGCACCCCTCTGTCTTCAAGTGACAATGCTGCAAGCAACCAGGCCCTAAGAGAGCAAACAACTGCCAAGTTTAAGAAGTTTGTCAAGGCCAACCCAATGCTAAAACGACACAATCTTGTGTTTGTTGAAGGCGATGGCAACTGTGCTCCTCGGTCCATTGCAGTACATATTTATGGTTCTGAAGGATTGTGGAGTCAAGCCAAAGCCCTAGTTGCAAATTATGCTCTCAAGAACTTCCGAGAACTTACCGTCTTGATCGGCATCACAGATGATGAAATTATTAAGATGGCGACGGATGGCGCTTGGCAATCTGAAGTTTTCTTCAAAGTAGCTGCTCTTAGATTTGATGTTGACGTTGTTGTCTTTGCTTTTGGAGGAGAGGATAGAGTGTACCAAGCACATGGTAGGGCACAGAACACGTTGAAGATTTTCTTTTCGAATGGTCACTTCTGTCCCATTGTCAAACGTCCTAATGTGAACAGGTATGTTGAATGAAACTAGTTGTTCCATTATATTCAAATTTCTTTCTGACAGTAACCCTATCTCTTCTAGGCATCATATGCCAACGTACATTGACCATGAGTTCTCTTCGGAGGATGAACGTCCTGGACGTTTGATGAAATCCAAGCATGCGCAGAAGTCCAAGCGCTGCACCAACAAGCCCGTTAAAAAGCATCGAATGGATACATACACCACGAAATCTAGACGCTCCCTCCATAAGTATAAATCCTCCTCCTCGTCATCCTCCTCCTCCTCTTCCGAGTCTGAGAGTTCTGACAATTCCAAGACTTCAAACAAGACTGAGAGTTCCAATGAGTCTAAGAGCTCTAACGCATACTCCACTTCTTTCAGGTCAGAGAGCTCTGATGAGTCAGAGACTACTGATGCGTCCGCACACAAACCAAAGCGCAAATTCAAGCCCGAAGAGTCTGAGACAGACGAGTCCAAGTCTGGAGGGCCCGAAGAGTCCGAGCCTGAAGAGCCCGAGGAGTCCGAGCCTGAAGAGCTCAAGGAGTCCGAGCCTGAAGAGCCCAAAGAGTCAAAGTCCAATGCAAAGAGTTTTTACTTTACAGAGAAGAATGATTCCAACAAGTTGGCCTCCAGTAATGCTAGCTTGCCAGGGTCTACAATGAAACTTACCTTGCCCGGCTCTACAAGCAAACCTACGGTGACCCCAAATAAATTGGTGCCCGCCTTGAAAACCCCAACTGGGTCTGCTGGCAAAAAGATAAGTGACACCCTAGTTAGTTTTTTTGGTGGATTGACATCTTCGACTTATGATGATAGGGTGCTCGGAGAAAATGGGAGTGTTACGGTGGAATTTGATCATGATGAAAGTTCTTTCAAAAAGGAAGTAGAGGAGGTACAGGTGGAGAATGTTCGTAATGTTAAAGATGAGCTTGCTGGTGGAAAGCAGAACAAGACTGACAACGAGAAGAAGAAGACAGTGGAGGACAATAGTACTTCTAGTGACGAAGAGGATGCTCCCAAGAAGAAGAGTGGAAAGAAGAAGACAGCTGCGGTCGACAGTGATGAAGATAGTGCTGGTAGAAAGAAGAAGCAGAGTGGAAAGAAGAAGACGGCAGCTGTTCGCAGTGATGAACAAGATTCTTCTGTAAAGAAAAAGCGTGGACGAAACAAGAAGATTGCTGTGGATAGTGATGAAGAGGATGGCTCTAAGAACACAAAGAGCGGAAAGAAGACAAAAGAGACTGAGCCTTCTCGACGTAGCCGTAGGCAGACAGCAGCAAGGACCAAAAAGTCAAATTGATTATGGGACATGGGGATATTACATGATTTAGTCGAGTGTCTGTTAGCTTGTTTTGTTTTGTTTTGTTTGCGAAAGTGACTTTATGATTGCCCTTTTGCGCCATTATTTGCTTAGAGAGCGTCAAGTCATCAATGAAGAGTAGATGTAAGAGATAAGGTCTGAACTGCTCATAAATATTGTGTTGTAATGTATGATGATACCGAATGGGGTGCACTACCTCTACTAACTCCTCAGTCAAGTTATGCTGAGAAAACTGAGCGCTGTATCAAAAATGGGCTCAGTCAAGTCATGCTGTGTATCTCATAGTGCTATGAACACACTAATTTAAAGTAGTCAGCTCTCCCTTCTAAAAAACTGTATAGCGTTGATGAGAATTATCAATTAATTTACATTAAATTTGTTCTGTTGTTAAATGTGCTTGGTTTTGTTGTTGTGTTTTGTTGACAGGAGTACTTGGTTTTGTAATCATTAAAAAGCTGGATTCGCAGACAAGAAAAATGAAACTAGATAAAAAAGTCCTATCAGAGCCAAATAAATCTAGCGGTTGATCCCCAGAGCCTCTTTTTGTTGAAGTGTTCATGTCATGATAGTCACTACATGATAACCTAACATATGTTACAGTGCAGGATGATACATGAGGACAAAGAGACAGTATTCACAATAAATCATAATACTTACATCAACGTTCCCCCCCTGCAAATTATTGACCCCCCTACCACCTATTTGAAAGGTTAATTGTTGTGTTTTGTTGCATGACAATATATATTATATTGTTCTTTGATGTCCAAAAAGGAGAACAATATCAATAAAAATGGATTCCTAAAAAAGCGTTCTTCTCTTATCAATTCACCTGTTAATAACAGGATTTCTTTGATGGCATGGGATCACTCGTTGGTAAAAATGAGTGAAGCTCAAACACAGCCAATGGACTTATAATGTGTCCATGCAACGGCAGCATAGTTTCGAGGCATTCACAACTGATGTGATGGCCATAGTTTCTTGATTAATTGTGAGATGAAATAGCGTGAAATTTAAATGGCTGTCCAATCAAAACTTACATGAAATGCTACTGCGTGTTGATCGTGGTGCACCGACCTTGTCGTCTAACGGCATGGCCGGTGCCGCTAATGGTCTGGATGGACAGCTGCCGCAGCAGACTCGGCATGATGTCTTGGCATGAGATGATAGTCGATAGGTGAGGGCATCGAGAGTGGTTTTTAAATTGAGACAAACATGACGGACTTACAATTTATCGATGGCATTAATCCAGGTGTTCGCTCATAATCATTTTGTGTCAGAAAATGTTGTGGCAAAAATCGGGGGGATAGTGGGGTGACAGAGGGAGGATTAAAGAGACCGAATGTGTATTTTGAGGGCCACTGCTGCGGGAGGGATGACAGCCGACAGAGACGAACATGCCATGGTTGTTGTTGTTTTGCAATTGCACGACACTGCAATTAGAAGAGATTCTGTGTTGTCTATGGTACATACCAGTACATACCGTAGTCACCTCTCTCTAAATTCCATTTGGAGATGGTATGTGAGAGCATGTAGGTACAATATACATGTTTGTACTCTCCTTCGCTAAGATAGATTTTTGAAATCATGTTTTACGTAGATATATGGTACTAATTATATTTTTTATCCAGACGACAAAAGGTGAGAGGCCCCAGAGCACCACTCACAGCATGGTGCGCAACTCACTCCCTACGCTGCGTGTGCTGCCTCTAGGCCTACACCAACATCACAGCAACCCCCTGCACCATCTCTCACCCCCTCTAAAGCAAACTATTCTCCACGGAAGATTGCTCTGATGCCCTCGCCAATCAAGGAGAAGAGGTCTACACATCCTCGTAGCGCAAAAGCTGCAGAGGCATCCCGCGAGCCACCAGTTCTTTCCGATTGCGAGTTAAGATTAAAGACAGTAGACAATGTGAGCAAAATAGGAGTGCTACACGAAAATTCAGGAAGGGGAAAATGCGGTTACGAAGCATGTTGGACAGGATTGAAGTCCACGTGTCCTTCGGTCAATGATTTTATTGATGAGTTCGCAGGTCGGATAAAGAAAGTGGTAGCAGAGTATGAGGATGGAGATCCAATCTTTTTTAAACCAACGGGGAAGGAAAGGAGAATGATCCCATTGAATCACCATAGCCTTTTTAAGGATGTGCAAGCATTTTTGGATCACAAAAAAGGCACGAAGATGAAAAAGGAAGCTTGGTTCAGCTTGGAGCACTGTTGTTTTCTTGCAAAGTGCTATCAAAAAACAATCTTCGTCTACAGTGATCCATTGGCAGGAACGAAAACAAGGAGATCAACAAAACTTGAGGAATCATTTAATGTGACAACTACTGTCTATTTCCACCGAAAAGATGGGAAAGTGCATGTTGAGCTGCTGAAGGAAGGTATTGCTTATCCAACCAAAGGAGCACTGTGCCTTCATCACCAGCTAAATCACTTGCAGTTGCTTGAACCACGGGGACAAATCTATTCAGTCATTCAAGAATGCCCAGCAAAAGGAGAGGCAAAGAAAGCACAGGGTGGTGAGAAACCTTCACCAGCAGCCAAAGCAGACGAGACACAGACAATGGAAACGACAAGTGGGAGACCAGGAGCAAGTGCAGATACTTCTGAAAAGCCAGAAGCCCAAGATAGTTCTGCTGCCGTTGCAAAAATGCTAGAGCCTACCAATGAGCAGCCATGTACAACAGCAGGTACTACCAAAGAGCCTGAAGTGCATAATAATTCCGTAGAGAATACGGAAACGCTGGAGGCTACCAATGAGAAACCAGCTGCAACTGTAGGTACTATGAAAAAATCAGAAGTGCAAGACACATCTACTGATGTTGCAAAGATGCCTGATGCTACCTCTGACAAAACAGCAGCGACTGAAGATACGGATGATGCACCAGATGTTGTTTCTAATTTAGCGAAGAGCAAAGGTGGATCAGGATCCGATGCAACCGGGATTACACCTCCTGTCAAGAGTCGAGTTTGCAAGGAGAGGACAAGAGTCTGTCTTGTCTGGGCTAGAGAGGGCCATGCCAAAGAGTTGCAACCTGGTTTTTTGATTGATGATCATGATAATAATGGACCTGATGGTATGTTGATAGAGTGGGCGAGTACCGGGCAAATGGTACGACTACCTTATCACCAGTTAACTTTTAACCTAGCGCCAAGAGTACGTGTGCCAGTGACTCGTCCAGGGACAACTGCTCGAGCCAAGCGATCATCCCCTGCCAAAACTTTGGAGGACCAACAACTACGTTTGAGTTTTGCTGAAGTAGCTGACAAAGATGCTGACGCGGAGTCTGAGGAGGAGGCAGACAAGGAGCGAAGAGCAACTTTACCAACACCTCTGAAGGGTAGGTTTGTTGAACACCAACAGGTGTTGTACACTGATCCTAATGGTGAAGGAGGTGAGGTGTTTGCTTCCATTTTGGAGGTGCATGAGGATGAGTATACAATTTCGTTGGCAGATGGCAATGTTGAGACTGTTCTAGAGAGCACATTGTCTCCTCTTCCTGCGGGTGTTGATTACTTGTTGATGAGTGAGATTGAACGGGAAAGCTTTGTTTATGAAAGGTTCGACAGCTTTCAGCAACGACAGATTATGATGAGAGCAGACGGAGATAAGGGATCACGGAAATCAAGGAAAGCTAGAGCCTCTCTCGCCAATGTCAGTCCATCGGACCAGCCAGGACATGAAGGGGACCTAGCTGATAATCGTCTACCAACATTAGCAGCTCCAGCTACGAGTCTTAATGTTGATACAATCAAGAAACAACTTCAAGCCGCAGAAAAAGTCCACGAAGCAAATGCAAAAAAATATAACCGCCTTCGTGCAAAATTTCGGGCAAGTAAAAAGGACGTTGATGCATTGAAACGGATGCTCGAGGAGGCAGAGGGTAAATCTGACAATAGCAATGTTGCTATTCCACCCCTCCCAAATCTACATGATCAGCGTTGTTATTATAGGCCATTTTGCATGAAGATGTCAAGGGATTGTGGTGGATGGACTAGGACAGGATGTGAAGATTTTAAGCCAAAAGATAAGTATGGGAGGGAGGGCCCGAGGCGTAAAGAGTTGCCGGGAGGAACAGATGGAGCTGTGTTTCGAAAGAGGAAGAGATTATTCGATGCACCCAAGTTACGTGAGACTTCAAAACAATCAATGCGTAAGAAAAGAGAGCTTGAAAGGCAGGGGGGGAAGAAATAATTTGATACACACAAGTCTGCTCAGATTGAAAAAAGCAGTACATCGAAAGAGACAGCTCAAAAAGCAGGAGCAGGGGGTGACAAAGTATTGTGATAGTTAATCTTCATCAAATTGTAGTCAATGTTCATCATTTTACAATCTTCTCAGTAATTAATGATTAACCTACTTTATGTGCTGGCCCCTGCTATCTGTACTAACTGCGTACCAGTAGCTGGGTATTGGCTAGTATGAGTTCTGGTGCCAGCCCTCTTTATTAACTGCACAATGACTTCTTGTGTAATGTTGAAATTAGATGTAATGTTGAAATTAGAAGCAATAGAAGGAAGTGGGTAATTGGAGAATGTTAATAATTATTTATTCTTTTGCTTGAATGCATTCCATACGTTTTATGCAGAAGTTCATTCTCCGTTAAAGTAGCCGATTTCACTGTGCTCAATCCCCTCTTAAGCATTGCAACGATACCCTTCAACTGCAAGATACTTTTTGAAGCAAAAGAATTGTTCTCCATTTGTAACCTAGACATCTCTCACTACATTCCTGGCTTTCAAATGTGCTGCCTTATTCAAAACATCAAACGGCTCTTGCAATTGGAACACAAAAAAAGAATAAATACTGATAATTGAGTATCAACGAGCATGTTTGCGCAACAAAATGATGGTTTAAGCTCTAAAGCAACATCATCACCTTTTGAATTGATTGAGCGCTTGGGACGCACCCCCCACTCACCAAAGAACTGATGAAACTAACTTGATGAATGTGCTGTGGGCTAATCAGTCATTAAAGAAAAAAGGTTCACCCGCATTCATGTTAGTTGCTGTATCTTATGGAGCCTTCGAGGTAATAAACAAAGCCAAAAGAGGACATACCTTTCCTATGCCGGCTTGATGAGTGTCGTGACCATAATTCCTCAAAAAGGCGACCATATCGGCAACGTGCACCTCTGCCCCATCCAATCCAGTATTGTTCTCGAGGGCAATGGTGGCCACGAATCGCTCATGCACAAGATCAAATGGCCATTAATGCAACATATTCAAAGATATTCGCCAACCACTCAAAAATGACCACAGTTGTAATGGTGTTTCGTCACTCATCAATCAACATCACAACTGATTCGACCCACCATGAAACGCCGTCCCAGCCGGCTTTAACTTTGAAAACTTGCCACCCACACGACTCTTATTCTTCCTCACGGGCGGCCCGTCACCATCCCCGCTCTGCCCACTCTCCACTCTCACCTCCTCACCCTTAATCGTCTTACCCACCACAGGCAATGCCACATTCTTCGCCTGCTCCGCCGCCCTCCTCGCTCCGGCCTTGGCCTGAATTTTTCTCAAATCCACCTCCTGACCGAATTTATCCTTGAGGGCACTGGGAGCCTTCCCATCCAACCTCGCCCCATCACCTGCATTCAACGCCCAATAATCCGGCGTGGGAGATTGCACCGCAATAGCCGCATTGGGTTGCACGCCCGTCGATCCCGCCTGAGAAGCAAGATGTTCCGTCACGGTACTTGCCGCCGCTGTTGCCGCCTCTGCACTATTCCCGATCGTACAATCTTTCCATCGACAATCCGTATCCGACTCAAAGACGCACTCTCCTCTCCTCCCCCCTCCCCCCGTTTGGAACCCGACGCGGCCAACAAACTACTCGGAGTGGGACTGGGACAGGCGCTCGATTGATGTTCCGGTGGTGCGAAGGCGCTTTGTTTTGGGAGATTTGCCAGCGATGCCGAGTATGGACTCGTCCCGTTCCCCGACGGAGGAGCGCTGTCGGCGGGTTCCTTGTATCCCACCGGAGCGTCAAAGTCGACGTGACAATCGGTCTCAATGATGCAGGTGGCATCTTGTTTTGGAGGACATGCTCCAGTACGGCACGGGGGTTGGAAACCTCGAGAAAGTCGACGTGCTGCGCTTGGAATTTGACGAAGTTTGGTGACGGTCAGGACGGCGCCTTCTTCGATGAGGAGGTTTTGCATCATCCAGAAGGGGATGACGCACGATCCCTCCTCGGCGGTGAACTCAAGGACTCCGCAGTGGGTTAGGGTGCCTCGATCTTGGCTTTGGAGTTGGAAGAGCATGGGGTAGTCCACTTGGAGACGGGCCAGGATGTCGAAGGCCGAGGGGGGCAGGAGGATTTTGTCGCCCTGTTAGCGGGTGGGTTTGTCGGCGTAGGCGGCGGAATAGCAGTGGTATTGTTCTTCGAATTTTGTGGGGCGGGCGGATGCCGACAGGAAGTTCTACATTGTTTCTTTCGGGTGTGTTTTGTAGGTGTGAGGATGGAGCATTCGGCCGTGGGGATCAAAGGGCCGGTTTAGGAATGTTGTTCGGTATACATAACAGAGAATGGGAATGCTGCCTTTTAAGCTCTTGTAAGTTCTTAGTGTCCGTCCGTTGAGTTACTAGGTACTATGTCTCATGATATTATCTACTAATGATAGCTAATGACGATAGTGACGATAGTGACGAACAAAGTGACGACAAAGAAGAATGACGACCGTAAGCAAAAACAAAGTGAAGACAAACTGACGACACAAAAGACGACTGTGAAGTACTTTTGACGACCGAAGTGACGACACTGACGACACAATGACGGCCCAAGTGACGACACCTGACGACATTTTAACGACCCGTAGTGAAGGCATGAAATGACCCGATATTTTTAAGTGACGTCAACTGACGACATCGGACGACATTGGACGACTCAGTTGGCGACTCTTTATCGCCAAAGTCCAAAGTTGCCTGTCTTGCTGATGCGTTTCTGACATCTATTTGGTGTTTATGCCCACAAAAATGTGGTGATAAAAATGATCCTCTGCATTGTACCCCACTAAATCCAACAAAAATCTTACCTTGTCTCTCCCAACTCTCTCCCAAGCTCACCCACTCCCAGCCTATCAACAGCCAACGACGACCTTACGATGCTGAGAACAGCGTCTCCTGCAACCACACCCATAAAGCGTTTGGCCAGACACAACATTAACATAAGCATTTGAAAAATTATGATAGTTATTCAAGAAATAATAGTATGGCGCCATAGCGCCGCTACTTGAATCATGATGTTCTAACGAGCTCCGCGTGTCCTGTGTGATTGTGGTCAGGCGTTGCCTTCTTTTCTCCCGATCGATTATTTTTCAAATATTGAACCGTGGATTGATGACGTGTGGCAACGCATTCGGAAGAAGACAACGCAAATATCATCGGAGTTGTCGGTTGGCGCGCTTCAATCATCCATTTCAATCCGTTTCAATTTAAGTACAACGAAGTTTGTGCATGAATAAACATGGCATTATCAATCATGCTATACGCACACATTGTTTTGGTACCACACGTGGCAACATCTCTCTCATTTTCCGGAGAAGCGCCGTCGTTTCATTTGGAATCGGCAGTTCATAGGTATGCGAGGAGAGGCACGTTGTTGGGAATGCTACCCAAGAAGAATCAACACCGCGGCGAAGGCTCTACCATTGATGGGAGCACTTTACAAAATGAATCGATTGAATGCGACAAATCAATGTCGGTTGAAGAAACCAATCAGGACCTCAGCACCCAAGCAGAAGTTTCTCTCGACATGACTCCTTCTTCTCAATCTCCAGAGCTACATCTATCAGAAGGTCTCGTATCAAAGCTAGACCTCAAACCTCTTCTCACACACGTTGCAAGTTATGCTTCTACCAAACGTGGAAAAGATTCTATTCTGGCGATAATTCCAAACACTAGTTCTTCCGCATCGTTTCTTTATGCAAGGAAGAAAGGACGTAAGCCTCCCCTGTTCGGAAATAGATCTCAACGAAAAAGCCGTGGATATTGGTATCCAGGTGACGGCTTGTTGACGTCAAATGTAAACAAAAATCCGAAATTTTCAACTATTCTGATTGCACAATGTGCTAATGAGGCGACTATGGAATATGAACACGTGCGACAAGCCATGGAAGTGCTTCAATCTCAAAGTTCATCCTTCAGAAGCATACCTCTGCCACCCATGTTCAAATTACGTGATAGGAATGAATCGTTTGGAAAGACCGCATCGGCAAGTTTCAATGTTGAAACTGATGACGACGAATGGATTGATATATGCCTCAATCCGTCGCTGAATACTGTAGAAGATATTGATTTGGAAATGATATTACAAGCAGAGCAGGTCACTCGCTTGTTACTGAATACACATGAATGGGCGACGAACGAAAAAGTTTTGAAAGACGTTTCCTCCTTGTCAGACATTATTGTTGAAGCTATGAATTGCTCGACCGTCGAAGGCCAGGAAGCAGGAGAGTCAGAAAATACTGTCGCGTCTTCTTTGTCTCAACTCTATCAGGCTCTCAATGGGACCGTTGAAATAGTCCGAGGAGGACCTAGTTTATACGACCTCAACAATCAATTCTCTTATCAATTTAGACTGGCTACTGGAAATGGTCGCTTTGGTGAACTCGATGCGCTCCGCAAAAGAGAAGAAGAATACGTCGAGCGGCTAAACAAGGGAGGTGTAGGAAGCAAGGAAAAACAAAATGTTCACAAGCTTGCCATGATACGCGAGGAGATATCCGCAGTTGAAACCCAAATACAGCGAACACTCATAGCTGCGATGGTTCGTGCTGCACCCAGTGTGCAAGTAGCCTTCAATGCTCTCGCACGTTTAGATTCTATATTTGCAAGGGCTTCATTTGGCTGCGATTGGAATGGTGTGATACCTGAGGTAACAGAGAAAGGGAGAGTGAACGTCGAAGCATTTGTCCACCCAGTGCTTGCAATTGAAAAGAGGTTCGAGACTGAGGTTGGACAAAACTCTAACGCAAAAACTGTCGTGCCCATAGACTTAATGATGCCCGGAAAGGGATCATATCAAGCCTTGATGATAAGTGGTCCCAACTCTGGCGGAAAGACATTATCGCTGAAATCTTTCGGTCTGGCTGCCACCATGGCGAAGCTTGCGTTGCCAATTCCCGTTGCTCGCCTGTCGAAGGAAAATCCCACGGTAGTTGATTTCTTTAGAGATATTGATGTTGAGGTTGGTGACAATCAAAGTCTAAGTTCCGGTGAATCAACTTTGATGGCAAGACTTAATTCATTATCTGCTTTGATTGAGAAATCATCAGAAACACCTTTCGCGTCTGGGTGTAAGTACTTTGAGTATGTCTTTTCTTCGACTGATTGCCAAGAAGTTCGCTTCGTGTTTCATCTCATCAAACTTGACCGGACTTGTTATTGCGCATGTTTTCCTTTCACTCTAGCATTCGCAAGACTTGTACTGTTGGACGAGCTCGGAGGCGGAACTGATCCTATCGCCGGCGCAGCAATTGCTCAATCTATCCTCGAGAAAATGTTGTCTAGCGATAGCAACTGCAAAATTGTTGCCACCACCCACTCACCTGAACTCAAGTCACTTTCTCTTACTGATCACAGATTTCAATGTGCATCTGTTATGTTAGACAGTCAAACATGCAACGACACGAACGGATCAGAAGCAAGTGTCTTATCGAAGTACTCGAAAAAACCGACGTATCAGCTACGCTATGGTACAACCGGGGAATCGTACGCTCTCGGAGCTGCTACTCGCTGTCGCCCACCGTTGCCAGATGACGTCATTCAAAGGGCAGCTCAGTTAATTGATAATGGCGACAGTGAAGAAATACTTCGCAAGCACCTTCTAGCCCTCGATCGCGAAAGGAGCGCAACAAAAGTCGCTAGAGAAAAAGCGGAAAAGGTTCTAACAGAACTAAAACATCAAAAAGACGATACCATTGCGAAACTTCAGTCCTCGGACATGTATTTATCTCGTATCGAAAGTCGCTTGGAAGCAATCTTTGAAACCCTACGCAACGATCAGAGTGGGAACGCATTTCAATTAGTCGGCGAGAGCTTGGGCGATATTCGCCTCATGAGACGCAAGATAAAGAGTGAGGAGGAGCTGCTGGCTGAGAAGGGAATGCGGCGGGTCCCAGAAAGTTATTCATTTTTCGTCGGCGAATCCGTAGTTATCATTGCGGAGGGAGAATTCAAAGGTTACAACGCAGTCGTGAAAGCCGTAGACAGTGGGGGCACTGTGATAGTGGTTCCAACTCTTGATCTGTTTTCGACGGACGAAGAAGGCTCATCATTTATGGAGTTGAAACGATCCGAAGTCGCCATTTGGGACTACCCGAACGAATTTGGGGAAAAAATTACCGAAGATTTTTCATTATCGAAGGCGAGTAGATTAGGGTCGAACAACAAAGTATTGAGTTTATTGTCTTCATTGAATGACGACAATAACAAATCACCTAAATATAAGGCCCAACACGACAAGGCGTCTGATTCCTTCACTTCATCGAGGCAACGGAAGGCAGCTAGGAAAGGCAAGAAGAAAAAATAATTAATTAGACTGACATTCGTTAAACCACACTTGTGCTCTACCCTGGATAAGTGCATAGTGTATCAAATTAAGTGTTGATTTAGGCTGTATTGACATGTTTGCGTATGAGCTACTCAATCTTTCTTCGCTTGGCATCTCCTTTGCCATTGTTTTCTGTATTGTCAAATCCACTGTCGACTGCTGCATGTTTCTCTCTTTTCCAAGCATTCTTTATCGCACTTACGACTTTCTTCGTCGCATCTCCCTCAAACTTATTGGCATAACTCTCCACCCTAGTTATCCACTCACTACCGTACTTCTGAGACTTTTCATCACCCAATCCCACCAAAATACGGCCTAGCCCCAGTACATAATCAAACAGCCAATGCGCTGGGTCAAGGTTCAGTTTCAGCGACGCTGCATATGCAAACGCCTTCTCGATTCCATCTGCACATTCTGCAATGTCTGTGAGTATTTCTTCCATGATTTTTTCATCTTCTTCTGGGTTAAGTGTCATCAATGTTGCGTGTAGGCTAGCCAAATTTTCTTCAATTATGGCCATGTTAAGAATGTGAGTCGTCCAATGTTTGGATCCACAGGTAGCCGTGGCCATTTGTAGAAGAGACCGTTCCATATCTTGTCCATTCGATTCATCTTCTTCATTTCCAATGAAGTTGTTTGATTCCATCCAATCATAGACTTTGTCCTCTGCCATAGTCATATATTTTATGGTCATGCCTTCTTTCTTTTTTCGAACCGATCCATCGACATTTACCGACGTTATGCCTCCGCAACTGGCACAATACAAAGCGCGTTCTTCTGCGGTCATTCCATTTTTGGCAAGTGCGTAGGATATTTGGAGGTCATCTTCTTCCTCATCAAACATGAGATCTTCATCGAGGTATCGTCCAGTTCGTGGGTGACAAATTGGACAAGGAATACGGGAAGCCAAATCCAACGAAACTGATGGTCTACCCTTCACTTGTTCTCCGTTATTTTCGGTACACCGTTGGCACTTGCAGATGAAATGTTTCTCCGCTCTCAATTTTCGCTGCCGAACAGGGTATCCAGCATAGAGAGCCTTTGACAAGTAGGATATTGTGATTTGTTCTCCTTTCTTTATCGAACACACTGCTTTGAGGACTGACACATTAGATGAATGTCCTTCCACCACGACAGCATTTGGATTGCAGGAATGATTCACACGGCTGAGCGTGTGATAGATTCTACCACCCTCGAATGCATTGCAAGAGTATATTAGAATGAGCTTCAATAGTTCCTGTTCACCAAGAATGTCTTCGCCACTTTTATTGTTGAAACTATCTTTGATTGCAGCGTGAGGTGCCGCCAGTTCTTTGCAACATTCGACTGCAAGCCTTGCCAACATGACAGCATTTCGAGCCTCTTCATCATGTTCATCATCTGCATCGCATTCAATGGGAGGGTGATAGAGTTCAAACAACTTTTCTTTCATGCCTCCGTCATTTGACGGAGGATATGCAGCGTAGGTGGCCGCTGCTAGAATCATCCCTCGTAGCTTCTTGGTCTGTGCTTCGACTGAGTGAGAAGAAGAGGTTTTCAGTTTGTCCAGTATCTTTTTTGGGAGAACGAGGTCTCCCAGAACCGATACCGATGAATCTTTCTCTACGTTCTTGCCCGATTCATGTTCTGTTTTGTCAGCTTTTTGGTTGGATGCAAAAAATGACTCATCAAACTGAGACCGTATCGCATCTATTACGGAGGAACCTGACACAGCTCCTACGTTTTGACGGTGATCGTTCGATGTTTCCAATAAATGAGACAGAATGACAAGGGGAGATTCTGTCAGAATGTCATCTCCTTCTATATAGTCGACGGTGGCGAACAGACCGTATTGTTGACCACCGTGCGAAGAGCTTGCGTCGATTTGAAGTCCTGGAGAACTGCCTGGGTCATCGATGACGGTTGCCGAGACGAGACGGCGAACCTCTGTCATGGGAAGTGGTCGAGCTCTGCTGATAGCAGAGAGCGGCAGAACTTAACGGATGGATGAGGAGAGAAAGCAAGAGATATTGTCCAATCGGGCGATGAAGGCTATCCAACAGTTGTTTTTTTGCTATGGCAGGCGGGGTTTGATTATTTGATGGCTGACAGATGATATTACGACTGACTGAACTGGGCCATGTTGTCCTGTGCTGTGTCCGTATTGTACCTTTCTCGGACATCCCTCAATTTGTCCTGTTTCACAACCCCGATCTAGACATCCTCTCGGTCCTCCTGTTACTTTTGAACAGGTACGATACGTACTACATAGCCGCCGTACGTAGAGCTCATCATAGATATTTACATGGTATGGTACAATACCATACTTGTACGATAACGTCAACGCCATGCCCGAGCGGCTCAAATCGACACAATCGACGCTGCATCTCTTGATCTCTTGACATCACCACCATCCCCATCTGCCACTGCTGCTTGAACATCTCACTGTCGTGCTAGTATCGTTAACTTGGATTCAACCTAACCAGCAAGCCGCGTGGAACACCACCGACAGCCCCACATCATTGGCACATGCCCAAATCCGATGTATGACAATGTCAGGACCAACCCAAAGAACATCCATAGAACTCTACCGTGATCTCCTCCGTCTAGTCTCCCACATAGCTCCGGGAACCACTTCTCCCAAATCACGCGCACTCCGCACCATGATACGCACCGAATTCGACAAATCACGAACGCTTTCGCCCCATTCTACGACAGATGCGATAAAGATCGAGGGATTGAAAGCCAATGCCGTCAGAGCGTTGAGTAATTACATGTTGTATGAGGGTGGGATACAAGACAAGGGGAAAGGAGGGAAATTGGGCATGGCCATGGATAATTTTCACGAGAGGAGTTTGAAGGGAATGGAGAGAGGTCAGGCGAAATTGCGGGGGGAGGAGGATACGAGGCGGCATGATGAGCGTGATGTAATACATGATGAAAGAGTTGCAGATCCAAAGTCGCCACTGAAATGAGCTAGATATAATGGTTATTATTATTGTCTTGTTGATGAATGGCGCCGAACACAGAACGGGAACAATCAACATCTTCAATGTGTCGAAATTTCCAACGCAGTTTTTGATGTTCGCTTCGATCGCATCTCTTTTGAGATTGTCTGATGCAATAAAATGATTCAGACCAAGTAGTATAACAAAAAAAGAGCGCGGATCGTCACGTTATGACTGATAGGTCGGAAGAAATGCAGTAAGATACCAATCCAGGCAGGCGTACACACAAGGTAGCCAAATTTTTCGTGATTACTCACTGACTCACGTAAATTAGAGCAAAAACTGAATAAAAGGCAATCTATTACTATGAAAATGAAATCATGTTTCATCTATCGTTTACTTCCATTTATCCTACCCGCATGTCTATCGAGAAGATTCACTTCCGCTTCTTCTTCTCTCAATTCAATATTGTACTTGTAGTCCATCCCACTATTGTACATGACATCCTCTTGATCTGCACTGGGAAGAGCACCACCAGCATGAAAGGCCATAGCTGCCATGACCGCTGCTATGAAATAAGGCCATCCCGGCAAATTATCTTTCTCGCTCATTGTTAGCAAAGTTCCAAACACCAAAGGTCCGACCCCTTCGGTCAAACTCTTGACTCCATTTACGGCACCCAAAGCCCTTCCGACCATATCCGGCCTTACCGTCGCGCTCACCAACGACGAAACAGATGGATAAACTAAATTTCCGGGAATAGCCAATGCGGCACATGCAAACAAATGCCAAGGACTGTTTGCCACGGCCAAAAGAGCGCATTGCATAGCAAAACTCGCTAATCCCAGTCTCATGGCGCGTTTTTCACCCATCGCGGGAATAAGTATGCGTACCAACACTGCCTCGGATAGCATGGTGGACAAGCCCAATGCCGCCATTAATTCTCCTAGCCTGTGAGGCCCTAAATGAAATTGTCTTGCCGCGTATAAAACGAGAGTCGACACAACGGCGTGCAATGCCGTGTAATACAGGAAGGTAACTCGGCCGATAATGAAGAGTAAAGGGTCAGAGGCGAGGTATCGAATCGAATCAAAGGGATTCCACCAGGAAGAAGAAGCACGTCGTGATACACCCATGCCAGCTGGTAATGGAACATTGGATTCGGAGGAAGTGGCTGCCACGGCTGTAGAAGATTGGTTATTGCGTTCGTCGTCTGTATCTCCACCATCGATGCTGATATTGAGTCCTGACGTATGTTCCGATTGATAAGGCTTTTCGGTCAAACTTTCTGGAAGAACGAAGTAAATATAAAGCAAATCCAGCAGCGCTAAAATAAACGTCGTCAAAAAGACTCGATGCTGACCGAGAGGATGTATTTCTGAACTGTTCGATGCATGTTGCTGCAAATTCTTGTCAGCATCTGCATCAGAATCTTCGTCATCAAAAGTGAAGCTATTGATCCAACTTCTTCCACCCCGCCCTTTGCCGTCATCGTCTACATTTGCCAAATATCCGCCCAACAAGGGTCCAATGGTAAAACTCAATCCAAACGTGGCCAACGCCAGTCCATAGGCCGCCACTCTCCCGTCTCTGTCTTTGACCACATCGGAAATATATGCAAACGTCAATGTAAATGTGGATGAGAACATGCCTGACAAGGCCAGCAGCGCGACAAAAACATCAATACGATGAATATGAGATCGGTATCGCATCCCGAATTGTGCCGAGTAAGTTCCCTCGGAGGCAGAGGCGGCGTCTACCCCGTCCACGATCAATGCATCTTCCCCTTGTCCATCAACGGCATACGATTCATCCCCAAGAGGATGAGTATCGTCGCCGACCCCGTCGTAATTTCGCACCCTCCAAAACGCCAGAGAGCAAACGGGCCCCAAAGTCCCCGCGACGGTGATCAACAAACAAACCTTTCGTCCCCAAACATCGCTCAACTTTCCAAATATCGGACACGCGAAGAAAGCCAAAATTCCTCGAATGCACTCTGCCATTCCCATGACGACGTACGTGTCGGATCCGTATCGTCGCAGCAGCAGAGAGGGGAGGACGGCGCGCGTCAAAGCCAGAGCGAGGAATTCTAGGAGGAGGACGGGGAGGACGGCGAGATGCGGGTGAGTCACGAAGAGGCGGGGCGTGAGGCGCGAGCGTCTTCGTGGTGAGATGGGTCGGTAGCGATGGTGGTGATGGGTGTCATCGTGGTGGTCGTTGATGGAGAGGGGCGGCATGGACGAGGCGGCGGTGATGAAGGATTCGTTCATGTCCGTACTTTCGCCGTCATTGCTGTCAACGGTGTCGTAGTGAAGGTCGCGGTACAGCGCGGCGTCTGCTTCATGGTTCTCGTTTCTGTTTGTGGCGTTGTTAGCGGTCGTAGTATTCATTGGTTCATCGGTGAGGTTGACTTCGAAATGCGTTCATGATGCTGCCTATGAGAGAGGTGTGTCGGTCGTTGCGGATGTTTTCGCATGCCCTGCTGCACGCACCAGGTGTATATTACTGTACGAGTATTGTACGGTATGGTACGGTACAGTACCATATTTGGTAATTTGCTTTTGGTTGGATTTTTAGTCCTCTTCCTCGAGGTAGCGTTTTGTCGTGTCAGCATTGGAGGTCTTCGTTCGACCCAGTGTCTAAATGACAAAGTTTTATCTAAATTTACAACATTCGAGACATCATTAGCAACATTGAGATCCTACTTTCGCACGATGTCTCTTCATGCTCCCGCCAACGGTCGAAAAATCGATGGTACAGGTATCTTGAAACTCACAACAACAACATGTTCAATGACAAGTCAATTGGGAGTCAATTGGGGCATTTCCAATCGTTTCCAATGAACCATGACAACAAAACAACCACGACAGCCACACAAAAGCACCTCCTCGTCCATCCTAGCTCGCTACTGCACCCCCCGCTCCACTTTCCTGCTGTGTGCTTCGATAATCTACGTCGTTGTCGTCGGAACACAGTTCAAACTCGCCAGGATCATTAGCAATGTCAATAATTCCTACGATGCTCATCACTCGTTTTCGCGAAGAAGTTCGACGTCGTCGTCCGCTTCGTCCGAGTCCGACGAAGCATCCTCGACGAATCGGGGGAGGGTTCCAAAGAACGACGTCGATCCACGGACGTCTTCGTCCTCGTCGTCCTCGCGTCGACTTGTCTATCACACTCTGTCCACACAAATCGCCACCCGATGGAACCTCACTACCCCTCACGCCGTTCCCCTCCTCGAACGACAATTCGACAAACCGCACGATTACGACCCAAAACGAGACTTTTTCCACTTTCACCACCTCTACAAATCGGGAGGCACCAGCATGTCCGACTTGATGGACAAAACCATTGGAATGCCCAAAGCGGGCGCACACTACGAAGGAATACTGCCCGGCTCCTATCGCAGCGGGGACCTCGACCACGACGAGGCGCTCAAAGACATTCAAAGGAGGTTGCGTGCCGGAACCCGACGGGAGGATTTGCCTTACAAAGCGGCCTATGCGCATACCGGATTACGGCCGGTGTACGGACCGCAAGCCACCAAGACCGGAGCCTTTTATTTGAAGCACTTGCCGCATCGGCGGTTGCGTGTCGTCACCATGCTGCGCGATCCCGTAGACTTTCGTGCGAGCAATCATGCCATGATCATGTGCGGATTGAATCACGAGGTCGAGGTGTTCAACAGACAGAGAATCAGCGACGGGCTCGAGAAGATTTGCTCTCCCGCCGACGGGTTGAATGTCAGCGCATTGATCGATGTCAAGATTCGGGGAATTTTGGAAAAG
>JALLPD010002266.1:0-10505 GCA_036940065.1 Cyclotella cf. meneghiniana
GTTCACCATGGTTGGGAAGCAGTGAGTGGGTGAGAGGGTACAGAGCCTCCTAGCCCTAAAATAAATTGGCGAGAGCAAGAGGGGGCATAACAAAAAGTATAGTAATACAGTACTATCTATGGTCAGTATATTTTATATTTGTTTATTACACTTGCTTTATTCTTTGCCAAAAATTGATGAGATAGCCACATGTTGGCAATATGATGGACATTTTGTGTGACTAACCTATCGATTTATACAGTATTTAAATAGAGTTTTTGTTCATCAAAATGATGTTTTTATCTCTCTTACCACCAGGACGGGCTGTTCCAATTGTTGGCATTGTTGTGACAGACAATGGCTGCACATGTGGTTATGACATAGGCCAATTATCTACTCTATAGAAGTATTCTAAGAATGCCTTTAAGATACCTATAATTTTTCATCAGATGCAGGACATCTCCGAAATGTCAACAGAAATTGCAAATAGCAAGAACTGATGACCCTCCTTATTTGAAATTTTGAGAAAGGATCCAGATCCAAGAAGATCATACCACAGCAGGTAGAAACCTACACAGATCTTGTTGTGACAAGAATATGAACACACCAGATCTGTGTAGAATCCTATACAGATTTATTTTTACACAATGAAGCATATTCGCTTCATTTTTCCTTTTTCTACAATTAAATAAACTCATGAAACTCATTTCACCACAAGCTTAAGTTATCCTACAAAATATTAATTTGTACAAATGGCTTTGGTCACTATCAATTGATAGCCTTTGTGTGACCTCATTTTTGAATTGTCTATCCATCATCCAACCATCCATCATCTTGTAATTGTCAGTATGTCTGTCCATGGTTTGTTCATCTGCCAGTCCTTGATTTTTTTGCCTGAAGCCATCCAATACCTTGGTAAGTTACGCGCGGTGCAACATTATGCTGCCTGACACCAAGAGTAGTGAATGCCACAACTGTGCAATGAGTTACAGACTCAGCCAGTTGAAGTGAGGTCTCCTCACAGGCCGACACGTGTTTTTAACATGTGGTCAAATAATATTGCTCTGGCACGTCACTGAGGCCTAGTTCCTAGTGTACTGGGGTATACTCACTCTTCTGAGTAGAGTTTGTCATTAGCACGTAGTGCATGTATGATAAAAAAAGGAACACTCATGATGTATCCTACGCACGAGTGGCACATTAGCTAATAAGCTATTTAGCTATTAGTAGTCCCTCTTAAAATGAGGAGGCAATTGAAAATAATGCTTTTGGTTATTTTTTCCCACTGAGCAATACATGCAAAGCCTATTTTTTATACCTAAAAACATGATTAGACTTAAAATTAGTCTGTACACGTGATCATATGCAGATGCAAAGACACCATGGAGTACATTGTACATACCTTATGTAGGTAGTAAATTAAAAAATACTTCTAGGGCCTAAAATGACTCTACAAAGCAATCTGCAGCCTCTGCAGTCCAAACAGCCAACTCATGACCCCCAACAGGTGTGCGTCACTTGAAAATGACCACAATTCCAGATGGCATTTTCCCCATTGGTTTGCATGGTGATGGTGAAAGTATTGCACAATCTCTGCATGGGAATGAGTATCACTTGGGACTCAAGGTTCAAGTAAGCTTCAAGGGAGAATGGGAGCATGTACTATGAAGAATGCATGGATCAGCCCCATTTTGCATGGGAGCAAGTCATGGCACAGCCTGATTAACAAATTTGATTGCAGCACAGCCTGCATGATTGCAATCTTGTGAAAACAAGTGCATAAAAATGTCATGTAATTGTATGGCTCAGCCCGTCATGGAAATTGATTAGCCAAGGAGTGAACCATATTCAACTCCACAAAAGGGCTGATATGTGCAATATATTCTGCACCCTGGTTATGTGTCATAATGACAAATATTAGCTCCAAGTCTCTGAATGCATGGGGGCACATACAGGATCAAGAAAACGACTATGAGTTGAGTCCATAATAAAGCAAAGAAATAAATATGAGCCTTTGTCTCAAAATTCTTGCAAATTTGTATTCGGGCAAGAACTTTGAGTACTTTTAGCATGTTTTCAACAGGGAAATGCACAACTCATCAAATTCTTTCAGAATTTTGAGAAAAAAGTAAGAAAAATAAATGAAGACGAGAATGCTTCTCAACTTTTTCTCTTTCCATCCATATGGGCTCTGGAGCATCACAAGAAAGGGGCATTCATGTGAGAAAAGCTTGCAGGCTAGCAAATAGCATCAGCACCTTCTCTGGTCCAAGAAAATAAGAATTCAAGCTAAAATCTAATGATTCGAATTTAAATAAAAACTGAATCAAGTAGCTTATAAGATAAAAATCTTAGCCATAATTCATAAGTCAGATTTTATAATCCAATTTGATTGCATACCTTGCATATTTAAAAATAAAATAAGTCTTGATGTTAATACCTACAAGACCCAAAAATGCCAAGAAATGTTTTGGTATCAAAGCATATTTTTCATGAAGATTAACTCTTCTTTCATGCCAAGAAATGTATACATGTGCCCATGAAGCACTATCAAAAGCAATGGTATCAACAAGCAACTGGAAATCATACCAGTTGGTTTTGGAACCCCCAATAAGGTGTTGCCATAGTAACAATGGAGGCAAAAAGGACATTTTCCTTAAGCATCTCCCATCCTCCAAAAAGAAGTTTTGCCCAAATCGCTATTCTACTCCAACCTGGACAAAAAACAAAAAAACAAATTTTTTTCGTTATCCCCCGAACGGGGCCGCGTAAATTGCCAATAATATCCAAAGTCCCGTTGTTGAGCGTATCTACCCGATCGCGCCATAATTCTTTTTGATAAGACAAAAAACGTCTGATTTGTGCGTTTGGTTCGGATTTGGTTCGACTTTGGGCAACCCAAATATTTTGTTTTTTGGGCAAAAATCGAATTACGGTCCTTGTAACATTTTTTTTCGAATCAAAATTATGTGTAGACGACATACAACATGTGTAAAAAATAATTTGGACCGGGGGGCTAGAGAGAGCAATGTAGAGAGGGAGAGAGAACTGTTAAGAGCCAAAAGTAAGCGAGATAGAGATGAATTCAATCTCGCATCCAGGCCTTGCTTTCCTTTTCCTTCTGTCATCAGTCACCAAAGGATTTGGCTTCGTCCCTCTCCAACCTGTCATTCGACAAAATCGACGCACCAAGACTGTCTCATGTGCAAAAAAAGGCAGCAGCGATGACCAGCCAGCCATCGAACAGAAAAAGATTGTCATTATCGGTGCAGGTTGGGGAGGCCTCTCGGCGGCTCACGCCCTGATCAAGTCATCTTACTATTCTAATTTAGACATCACGATAGTAGAAGCAGCGCCTCGAGTAGGTGGATTGGTACGTGATGGATTCCCAACAATCAATAACACTGCGTTCGAAGGAGAGGCCGGCCAACATGGCTTTTGGGACAATTATAACAACATTTTTCATTTGTTGGAGGAAATTTTCCCTAATAGAGTCGATGAGATATTGACGGACTATGCCGAGCAGGGCCAATATTCGCCACGGGGAGTGGAGGCGGTATGGCCTGTCTATCGTCGTTCGTTGCGATTGCCTACAGGTCTGGGTCAGGCACTGTATACAAAGTTCGTTAATTTATCTCCACTCGATCGCGCCACGGCATTGCCGATGGTATTGGCCTTTTCAGAATTTGATGATTCAGAGGAGGCCTGGGCCAAATATGACAATGTATCCTTTCGAGATTTATGTATTCGACTGGGAGTGTCAAGAAAGTGCTATGAAGAAATCTTTGAGCCTATGGTGTTGACTGGGTTATTTGCACCTGGTGCGGAATGTAGCGCTGCGGCGGCATTGGGTATGGCATACTTCTTTGTATTGAGAAGTCAAAACTCTTTTGATGTACGCTGGTGTCGAGGGAACATTGGCAGATTGATTTTTGATCCCTGGATGAGAATACTGGAGGAAAAGGGAGTGAAGTTTCTGATGGATACAAGAGTGAAAGGATTTGAATTCGAAGGATCAAATGATAATAAAATATCCAAAGTTGTTTGCTCAAGAAAAACAGAAGATAGGACGACGCATGATCAACTTATATTGGACGCAGATACAGTGTTGTTTTCGGTTGGAGGTGCGGCTCTAAACGCAATGGTTCGAGGTAGTCCAGAGTTGGCAAAACATTCGGAATTCCGCATGTTCTCGAACCTTAGAGGGACCGGTGTGTTGGCTACTAGGTTGTTTTTGGATACGATCTTGGATACTCCATACTCCGCCAACGCATGTTGGGGTTTCGACAAAGGTATCGGCATGACAATGTTTGACATAACAAAGCTTCACGGGAAAAGCAATCATATAGAAACAGGTGACGGGAAAAGTAACAGCCTGCCAGCAGGAAGCATCATAGAGATTGATTACTACCACGCGGCATCATTATTGACCATGACGGATGAACAAATTGTACAAAAGGCAAAACATGATTTAGATACTATTCTGGGGCATCAATCTAGAAAGGCCCAAGTGTTGGATGCTGCGATCGTTCGCCTCCCTCAGGCTGTCAATTGGTATTCACCCGGCAGTTATTCGAACATGCCTCAAGTGCAATCCAAGTCGATTCCCAACGTTTTCTTTTGTGGAGACATTGTTCGCTCGAGACATGGATCGTGGTCACAAGAAAAAGCGTTTGTGACGGGTATTGAGGCCGCCAATAGGATTCTAGGCCGAAAGGATGGGTATGGTATTATACCTCTTGCAGCAGACGAACCTCACGTATCGTTGGGAAGAGAGCTGTTTTCAGCCGCCAAGTCTCTGGCTCGTGTGACGAGTGCCCCGAAGACTCCATCACTTGTTGATTTCCTTTGGTGAAATTCTATAATCTACAATAGATTACTACTCTCAGTGCTGTCATCTGAACGTCGACTAACTCAGATGTCCGCGAGACAGTTAGTGCTACACATCGGTAGCAGATATTAATAATTCCTATTATTATTTTAGCAGTGGTATAAGAAATTAATGTATGCAATCCAACAGGTTGAGAAATGGTATATGTACACTGTTGAAATTGCACTAGCTGATGTTGCACAAGATCGGTGGATCGACCATCACCAACTACAACTGTTTCTGGACCGTTTTCCACACTCCTCTTTGCGAGGAACACACGGCGCACTCGCTGAACTTCCAGCATCTGCTGTAGTCGATGCCGCTCCAAGCCCAGTGCCTTCCGTTTGAACATCTGACGAAGTACCGGTGTTAGTTCCGGTCCACATGATTTTACGGTCAGTAACCCTCTGCATCAAGATCATGATAGTTCGTGCACTCCTTTGCACCAACAAATCTTTCGGACAAGCCTGCCGACAATGCAATAACATATCGATGCATCCTGGCGTGCGTGCCAGTATGGTGACATGGGATCTTGTGAGGGATAAATTCCGTAAGACGAGGCATCCACGGTTAAGAATGGATTTGTTTGTATGAAAGTTTTTCATGGCGAGTATGGTGAGGCGTGCGATTTGATAGACGTGACAGTGGATGGAGGTGGCATCAGCGTCTGCATCTAAAGCCGTACGAGAGTCGAGAGAGATGATGTTAGACGATGATTCGCATAGAATTTAAGACCCACCTTAATGTGGTTCACATAGACTCACCGGGAATTACCAAATTAATCAAAGCAAAGAGCCCCCGAAACTGCACCGCCTCCGCACTAGGATGCAACATCATCGCATTCGTCACAACATAAACCCCGCCCAACTTCAGTAGACTCTTCTTGAGAGTAGGATAGAGAGCCGCATTGACCATGGCCCAACATCCCATGGCTTGAAGATAACGGTCGTGAGAGTAGAGACGTAAGACGTCGAGCATGACTCGTACGCCGTTTTCTTCCCAGAGCGGAAGAGAGGTCGGCGCGCTCATCAAGGGTGAATCGGGTAGGGTGGACGAGGAGTTTCCGACGCTCTCATGTTGAGAGATGGTATCGTTGGTTTGATTCTTGCTGACGTGGTTAACATTCCTGTTTGACAAACATTCTCCATCCTCGTTGACGGTGGTTCGCATCCCCTTTGGAGCCTTACTCTTATCGACCCCATTTACGACACTTCTGCCGTTTATCCCTCCTGTCCTGACCAAAGTCCCTTCCATGGCACCCAATGGCCTCAGCAACACAACCAATGTATGAAATGCAGTCAACTGCAAAAGGAAGTTTTCTTGGAACGCCGCCATGTCATACAAGACAATGGTTGCCAAACCTTCCATTTGAGCGTGGTAGCGTAATGTGTTGTGTTCGAGTAGAGAAGGGAGAGATTGCAGACAGGCCAGTTGGACGGGTTCCGAGTCTTGGAAGGTGTCCATCCAGTTGATAATGGTTTGAATCGAATGTTGCTGTTGCTTGTCTGCGGTGGACGAAGACTCAAGCTCTGAATTACCCGTGGCATCTGGTTGATCATCGTGGTCGAGACTGGTCTCTCCCTGTTGGTTCTCTGGATCCGTCCGAGCCCTCTTGGCGACACCCTGTTTCTCCGAAGCAAGGCCGCCAGCCTTCTTTTCGTGTTGTTGCTGCGATTGATCGGCCTGCTCCTTCAATTCGCAGACCAAGCCTTCCAAGATGCGCTTAATGCACGAGACTGGATCGGGCACGGACGACAGATCGATAGAAAGCATTTCGTCTTGACACGAGATTCTACGCAGAGGGCATCGGGACATCTCTGACGGAGGAAGCATGGCGTCTGCTTCCTCGTCGCGGTGAAGGCATGCTGCCGGAAAGAGCGGCTGTCGAATGCCATCATCTCTAGAAGTCTCCCCCTGAAGAGATTCCGAGAGCGTCGTTGATGAAGTGGAAGATTCCATGGAGGCCGAGGTAATTGTGGCCGTCCTTGAGGACGACGAATTGTGATATGTTGAGGAATCTCCAGCTTCGGAATCGGATGGCTGGCTCAACTGTTGTGCTGCTTGATGGCGATGGGCAGGGCCCTCGTAGTCGTTGTCCAACTCAGGAAAAGGCACATAAATGCCGCGAAAGGAAAGATGATGCTGGTTGTTTCCACTGTTTTCAATAGCACTGACCAAATTCATTCTTTCTCTATATTGATCAACACCAGATGACAATGGAACCTTATGCGCCTTCTGTCACTAATCAATACCCAGTATGTCGTGACAAGAAGCAAAATGAAGGCGTTGGATGATGATGTTAGTCAGGGTGGTACAATATCCGAGGTGGTGAAAATAATGGGATGTTCAAAAATTATTTTTGTGGCAGGTTGCATCTGTTGTCTTGGTTAGAATCGTAAAAATCACCAGAGAACATCGACCGCCTACGACACTTCCGAGGAACACGACAAACGGTCCCCACAGATATTCTATTCTTATACACGTAACTCGGTAAAGTGACTATGTCCACACAATCCCCATGACCCCATCACATCTCCACAACAATTGTCACAAGTGAGCTTACTTCGGCTCACAACGGTCAAATGACGCATGAGTTAGCAGCTGTCCCAACCACCTCCGTTCGCAATCACGTGTACGTGTTCTATTCTTTTGAACCACCACGTATTCGTAAACGACATTTCCGAAATTTTCTTATCTGATTCCTATGTATGTAAGACGCCGCATTGACACCCCGTTCCCCCTCAACATGTCAAAAACTAAGATGTGAGGCAAGGCCTGTGTTCGACATCCGTCATCGGTGTCATAAATTTGATGCATGGCGAAATGGATCGAAGGGCTTCGCGAGGAAGGCGCCAAAGAATGAATTATGACCTTGGCATGGAGCGCCACGTGTGAAACCGGATTGGAGACTCTTTATTCTTCACCTCACCATTATTTTTTTGTACGTATGGTTTGGTATGGTATCGTAAGAAACCCTCTCAAATAATGTGTACCATACATTGTATCTTGTAATAGGTATTTAGAGAATCACAGAGAATCATCAGACAGTTGGGATATTCTTTTTCCTATCCTACCTTCTTTGGTACAATACCATTATTTCCTACCGTCTTTGATACCATTGTTAGATACCTACATTTTTTAAAAGTTCTAAGGTATCCCCCACAAGCAACAGAAATCCTCACCCTCAAGAACACCCCTGCCTCCTTCTCACCTAGAAATTCACTTACAAGCAGTGCAGCCCATCAACAAACATAAGCATGTGTGTCCATTACTAGCGTCAGCAATAATCATAAGCATCAATTATAATTATCAGCATCAATTTGAATAAATTGCATCAGGAACATGAATTGACAAGTTTTTTGACATGTCAAGACAGGAAAACAATTCATTTATTCTTGCTATTAAGCGGAAAATACCTCAATTAGTGAAAAATCAGGCGTGACTAGCAGAACCATGACTCTCCTCGGGATTATCAGTGGTCAATGTCTACATCAGCATCGCTGATGATGTCGTCCATGACCTTCATACTATTTCCTCATCTAGGCACTCCGTGACTTCTTCTAGAGAAAATGTGACACGAAAACTGCTCTACATGTTTTTTGAGGTGCATTCTTCTTGTGCAAGAATTCTTTACCGTACAACATTGCAACTTCAACAAATGTTAAATACTCCTACTCGTCAAGCCTTGTTTGTGACTGCTCCTGAATCCCAAGAAATTCCTGAGCTATTTTTTTACTTGGGAAATACGAAGAAAACTACCGTATGCTTTGGCATCTAAGGATTACAGAAAGATCGTCTCATTTTGAAAAATCTCACCTATTTTCCAGACATTTTCTGTTTTCAGGAAGTCAAACCTGTTTTCTCCACATAAGTCCCCTATAAGAAGATTCTCCATCATGAGACCAATACACCAATATGCTGGACTTCCAGTAACTCCTTGTGGTTCAAAAGTTGTGGCTGATTGTTGCATTACAGACCACATATCACCTAGCATTTTTGGTGGACTTACATAGTACTGTACACTTTTTTAATGGAAAAAATGTTTGCAGCTCACCCGTCTCAGGAACGGCTTCTTCTCATTGATGGCATCATTGCCACTAACAATGGATGCACTTGTGTGTGCGCCATATTCGTTACAGCATCCAATTGCTGTTGGCAAGAATAGGGCTGGGCTTCAGCAGATTGTTACATCTGCTGGAAATGGTAGCAGACAATCTTGCGGCTTGTTTTGTTCTCTTTAACAGGATAGCAAATTTAGAGTTTTTAGAATGTACACTAATTTATTTTTTCATTGACAAAAAGAAACCAATTAATAAATAACTTAATAAATGTAAATTAAGATAATTATTTGGTAGATTTGGTTGATTGTTGCATCTGTTGAGAAACAGCACCGGATGAACTGGCGGCTTTCCTCACAGTCCCTCCCATGCATCCCAGCGATTGCAGTCTCCATCAAGACAACAATTACCTTTCAGCAGCCACATCAAGACATGCCACCCAAACAAAAGACCCCACTTGCAAATCCCCAAACTTGTTACGTCAGAAGTATACATGGTGATTGCGGTTGCACAGGGAGGGGAGGTTCATCATGGTTGAGGCAACATAAAGGTGGGCAGTGAGAGGGCCAGAGGGTACAAGCCTCCTCGCCCTAAAAAATGGCGGGAACAAGAGGGGTTATAATAAAAAGGATAGTAATACAGTACTATTTATGGTCAGTATTATTTTCAATTTTTATTTTATTTACTTTATTCCTTGCCAAAAATCAGTGAGATAGTCACATATTTGCGAGATCATGGACATTTCGTGTGACTACCTACCAAGTCACATGGTATTGTACCTTATAGTTCCAGTATATTCTCTAGTAAAAAGGAAAGAAGTTTGTGATATATTATCTCAACAAGAAATTTTCCAGCTTCAGAGAATTATGAGGTTCTTTTTTCATTGGTACTAGTTCCATTCATCATCACTACCAGAAAACAAATAATCACATGTGAAAAGCAATCCCAGGTAAGTAGTAATCCTATGTATATGAAGACTGGCCATATTAAAACACTTAGAGTAGATTTGGTGAGAAAGTGCAAATGGGCATATTATTGACAATTTTGAGCCACCATGAAATTTCTGACATATGGCCATAATAAAATGTGGATTATCTTATGATCCAATGGTTACATCAGTTAATGAAAATGAATGTTAATTCTTCCTGACTGATTGTATTCAATGATAGTAAAAATTCATATATTTACCTCTTGTACCCTGGATATTGTCCATAAAGCTGATGGTGTTCTGTTGCTTGATAGGCTGTGTACATACCGTACAGAGCTATTCTATTGTAGAAATTGTTTTCCTGATAACCATAGTCATTTTGATACAAAATAAAATGGATGTCTGTCCATTTCTCATCTTCACAACATAATGAAGTTACCCTAAGCCTTTCAATGCTGTTAGTCTTATATGCTTGTACATCAGCTCAATAAGAAATCATTCAACAATAGTATGGGAAAAAATTGCTACAAAAGATATGGCTACTACCGCTATGGCTTCTATGGCTACAATCACAGCTTGGGCTTGGGCTTGGGCTTGGGCTCGGGCTCGGGCTCTGGCTCTGGCTCTGGCTCTGGCTCTGGCTCTGGCTCTGGCTCTGGCTCTGGCTCTG
>JALLPD010002267.1:0-11217 GCA_036940065.1 Cyclotella cf. meneghiniana
GTTGTGAGTGCAGGTATCCGTGCACTTAACCACAAGAAAAATACACGGCAACAATCACAAGCTAGTTGATTGTTGTTTCCTTTTTTACTCTCTGGCAGTCCTCGTTGCCATGGATTGTTTGAATTGTTCGCTCACGCAAAAATCATGCTGATCAATCTCATCGATCAATTGATGCGACCGCGCAAGTCTCCTGTCTCCTCGCTTCGATTGTTGCTCTTGGTTGCTCTTGCGTTCAGGCATGAAATCATTTGTGGCAATTTTCATCGCGGTCGAGCTTGCAAAAGTTCATCACAAACTTCATCATGATCGAACATGCTATCTTTGATCACGATTGTTGTTGCAATCGATTGTGTGATCCTTTGTTGCTACCTTCATCGCGATCAAACATCTGGTCATTGATCGTGGTCATAACATTATTGATCGTGCAATCGTTTGTCGTGATCTTCATCACAATTGGCCTTGCTTGTTCATGACTATCATCGAGATTGAACTTGCTGTTTGCAATGATAATTGCTACATGCTCTTCGTTCTCACAGACCCATCTTGGGAGGAAGGGAGGTTTTTGTGCCAACCTCTATTTGCCTCTTTATACTAGTTCCCATGTTAACCATGCCGTAAGGCGTAGAAACTACTGAAGACAAGAGAGATTGATTTAAAAGTGATGTGGATATAAATTGGTATAATGCTGGATATTTTTAATTCAGGCATAGTTGAATTAAGGAAGCGCAACGGCATATATTCACATAAATAGACATAAAAATCATTTAATTTTGGGTGNTACATTGGTATAATGCTGGATATTTTTAATTTAGGCATAGTTGAATTAAGGAAGCGCAACGGCATATATTCACATAAATAGACATAAAAATCATTTAATTTTGGGTGCATAAGCTTTATGCGAGTTTTGGAAGCCACCCACTACCCATATTAAAATCACAATATAATAGCAAAATTCACTAAGTCTGGCACAAGAAAAGGTCATGGTGCAGTGCATACACCTTTTTTTACAAAAATTAAGTACAAAAATTTATGTAAATTACTCTAGGAATAGAGTATACCGAAAAACGCATTTACACAAATTGCAAAAAGTTGCCCACAACAGCCCACACCTTACACAAATTGTGTAGGTTGGTCATGTATGTGATACTAGCTGTTTATAGACCCCCCATCTATAGACCCCACCTCACAGTCTATAGACCCCCCGCACTCTAAAACAGAAATGGCGGGAAATATTTAACTGCTCTTCTGATGACGAATGCATGAGTCACTAATCTCATTTTAGATGTCGACCAATCTTTTTTGCATTGACATCAATGTGATGTTATAAAAATGTCACGAATCTCACTTTTATGTAAGTATATAGACTACCTTCAAAGAACAAAAATCAGTCACAAATAGTCTATAGACTCCAATTACCATTTGATGGGGTCTATAGACTGCCAACAGTGTTTTATGATAGTCCATAGACCCAATAATTGTAGTGTATAGACCCCCATGTAGGGGTCTATAGACCCACACATTATAGTCTATTATAGACTCTGGGGGTCTACAAACAGTATTTCGTAAAATGCAGTTAGAGTCTGTGACTTGTCGTGGTGTATAGACTGTGTGGGGGTCTATCAACGGCTAGTACCATATACATCTCGAATGAAGTGTCACACGCAAAAAAATACTCAGTTCCGTTCAAGGGTAGAACGATGTATGTAGATCTAGGTAGACATGAGAAGTACCATACCGTACGATTGTGCCTTTAAAATTTAAAATGTGTGCAATAATAATAATTGTTCTGTTCTGTTTGAAGTCACGAGAAGAGAGGAGCCTCCCGCCAAAACAGGCTTCACCCATAATTTCCCCAGACAATTCTGATGAACAACAGAACAGGTCCCACTTCCCTCCGCAACACGACACCATTTTCTTCTTCGACAGCTCTCATATCAAAACCCAAAAGTGACCTCACTTTCTCCACCGACACCATCAACTTCAATTTCACCATGATGTTTCGTTATGCTGCCCTCTCCTCCCTCTTTTCCGTGGCCATCGCATCCGACGACCTAGCCAAGAGCGACAATCTGGTCCGAATTCCCTTGAAAAAGATCTCTTCTCACGAAATGGTCGTGCAACACCTGAAACGCGAGCGTGACGCTCTCCTCGCCGCTAACCACGACATAAATCACGCAGATCATGTCGGCGTCTCCCTACGTGGCAGTTTCCAGGAACAAGTGGCCAAAGCCCGCGAATCCACCCTCTCCTACACCCCAGTATCTACCGCGTCCGTCACGTTAACCTCGGGCAAGGCCGAAAATATTGTAATCAAAGATTATTCCAACGCTCAGTATTTCGGGGAAATCAAGATCGGGACGCCTTCTCAAAAATTCACCGTGGTTTTCGATACAGGCTCGTCCAATTTGTGGGTTCCAAAGGTCGACTGTCAGAATTGCGGATATTGGTTCATAAATGGAGGAAAAAATAAGTTTGACAATAGTAAGAGCTCCTCCTATCAAGCCGATGGGTCTGATTTTCACATTCAGTACGGAAGTGGGGATGTTAAGGGTTATTTCAGCGTGGATACCGTGACGCTCGCGGATGATATTGTCGTGCAGAATCAAAAGTTTGCCGAGGTTCAGAATGCCGGTGGCTTGGGTGTGGGATATATCATGGGCAAGTTTGATGGAATTTTGGGATTGGGATTTGAGGGATTATCGTTGGGTGGAGCAGCTACAGTGTTTAAAAACGCGATTGATCAAGGGTTGGTGAATATGCCTGTGTTTGCATTTGCTTTGGGCGATGAGGCGGATGGGGAGTTAACAATTGGTGGCTATGGTAAGTTATGATAAACGATCAAGGTTGCGGAAGTGGTTTCCATATGACCAGGTTGATCCACTTCTCAATCATAACCCCTTCTCTCGTTCTAAAATGTATCATTTCAGATGATTCCAAATTTCAAGGAGACATCACATGGATCCCTCTCTCCGAACCCAAGTATTGGCAAATCTCCATCGACTCCATAACACTTGGAGGCTACTCCTCTGGCCCCACCAGTGGTATTGTTGACAGTGGCACCTCCCTCATCACAGGTCCTTCTTTGCAGATAATGCAAATTGCCTCCAAGGTCGGCGCCATGCCAAATCTTTTGGGACAGTACAGCATTGACTGTGCCAGGGTTCCAAGCTTGCCAGATTTGGAGTTCAATATTAACGGTAAAGTTTGGAAGGTTCCTGGTAAAGATTTGGTGATTGAGAGCGGGGGGATGTGTGTATTTGCCATGATGGGAATGGATATTCCGGCGAATGAGGGCGAGAACATGCCTGCTTGGATTTTGGGAGATGTATTTATGAGGAAATTTTACACTATTTTTGATTACGGCAATGAGAGGGTTGGGCTTGCGGAGCTCAATTAGGGTTGAGTGTAGTCCCTTGTCAAGAGTAGTGTTTGTGTATGCCCAAGATTGAGAAGTAACTGAAAACATTCATAGCACAAAACAAGAAAATATATGATCGCCAGCTTAACGCTGAGCAGCAGATCTTACAGCTCCTCTTCTTTGTCATTTTTTTCAACGTCATGGTTTGGTATGGTACAATACGGTACCCGAGAAGCAGAAAAACTGCATTAGGGATACAATTCTCATCGGAAGCAAGTAGGACATCCGATGCTGAAAGCAGAGGCTATGATGTAACCTCCCAGGTAGAACTAATAAGCGTTTCTTCACAAAATCAAAATCAATCCTTCACCTGGAGTACTCGTTACTCACGCTCAATTTAAACCCTTCCCATCGATGAAACCAAATACGGACGACGGCGTCAAAGCTGGTCTTGAACTCGACGAATCCTCCTCGAACAACACCACGCCGCAAGTCACTCCATCGAAGAGTGGAGGCGGCGGCATCAACCTCCAGCAATACAACCATCTATTCATTCAATCGACAGCACAAGTATCAGACATGATCGACCCATCTCCCCTCATCGCTCACGATCTAATCGGCCACGATGCCGACGGAGCGGCGGGTCTTAACGAGCAAGAAATGGCGAACTTGCCAGAAATGGGGGATTCTGAAAATTCCACCCCGTCATGGTACCACCCCGTGCAATCTACGAAGGATTATTTTAACACGCTCTCGTCGTACTTCACTCCTAAATTTCTGTCATGGATCGCCGTTTGTCAGTTTTGTGTCAATGGGGGGATATTCACTTTGGTAATGGCGCTCAGTCTACCAATATTTCAGCAGTTGGAAGTTGCTGCATCACGGCAGCAGTTGTATACCACGATGATGTTGAGTCCATGGGCGATGAAGCCTTTTATTGGAGTGGCGAGTGATTTGTTCCCGATTCTTGGATACAATAAGAGATTCTTCGCACTGTATTCCATTATGATTGGCTTGGCTGGTAAGTTTGCCTCATAGATATTTCTACCAAAATCAACATGATCTCACAATAGTCCTTCTTGCAATGTCATGTGAATGCAATAGGTTGTACCGTTTTATTAGTACTCTTTCATTCGGGTACCACTCACACAGCTGTAGATCAAGGAGCTGACGCAGTGAAAAGTCTTGCGGACGCCATTGTCCTTTGCTTCACAGCAGTTAGCTTTGAAGCAGCCACCTTGGATATATTGTCAGAAGGAAAATACTCTGAGCTCATGAGAATTTATCCAGAGTCGGGATCATCTATCATCAGTTGGAAATTTGGATGGAGCTTGGCAGGTAGTATTATAACCCAATCATGTAAGTGGATTCACGTTTGTTTGTTAATAATTTACTTCGGTTGATTTCAATTCCCGTTGGTTTCACTATCTGCTTTGCGTTGCATGTAACAACCTCTGTCTCTCACACGATTAGATGTGGGACCACTGAGCGATGCCGGGTACTGGCATATCTTGTTTTGGATCGCAACTATCCTCTCGATTACACCATTTTATCCTACTATCAGGTCTGTTCGTCAATATTTTGATTCAAAGGGGATTTCATGCTGGCTGCCTTAACTTTTAGTTCCCTCGTTATGTTAGGGGCTGGATGCCAGAAAAGAAGAGATCTAGCGACGAAGTCGGCATGGTGGAACTTTGTCCCTGTTGCTTATTTGATAGCGGGGGGTTTAAGCGGAAGAGAACGCCATTTATTGTCATCACTCTTTCTGGACTGGCAGGACCGGTATTGGCTGCAGTTACAACATTCGCAGATTTGAATATTGGTCTGATCTCGTCAGCTGTGATGTTGTTGGTGTTGGCCATCACAACGTGGTACGTCATGTTATATTGAGGTATTGCGACGTATTGGCTTTGTTCACAGTGTTGGACGCACTGTTTCTTCTTGTCTTCGCATCCTGTGTATTTCAAGGCTAGTGTTCCCCAGGGTTATATTCTATGTGAGCACTTCTATGTTGCTTATTAACCTTTCGTCGCCCACAATTGGGTCTGCTTTGAGCTACTTCTATACCGCAAGCGAGGAGTGCCTGCCTGATGGTCCACACTTTAGTTACACATACTATATCGTGAGTGTGCAGTGATCTGTGTGCTTCTTCTCTAGTGAAAGATTGACAAAAATTTGGAAACAACAATCATCTCACTGAAGACTGTGACGGGAATCGTTAGCTCTGTTGTGAGCTTCTTGGCTGTTGTTTTATACCAAGCGACGATCAGCTCGTGGCGGTTCCGACCTGCCTTCATGTTCACAATTGTTGCAGGGGTGAGCCATTAGAAAAAAGATGTTTCACTTGACCGCTATCGTTTGACCACAATGCATTTTTGTGTCTACAGTCTCTTTCAACGATTATTGACGTGATTATAGTTCAAAGATGGAATATAAATTTTGGTATCTCGGACAAGTTATTTTTCTTTTTGGGCAACGCAGTATTTGAAAGCCTCGTCGGGATACTGCTGGGGCTGCCAATGTCTTCCATTTTCGCCAAGGTAAGCCCACAATTAGACGCGTCTGAAATTTCTATTCAACTGAACCCATTACGATCAACTTTTTGTGTTTCTTTCAATAATGGACGAAGATTGCACCGCCAGGTAACCTATTTTTACAACGCTAAATTCTTCTTTTTTTCTGATTGTTGATATCTTTGTTCATCATTCATTTGTCATTAATTGAATTAGGAATGGAGTCAGCAGTATTCGCCTATGTTGTTGGAATCCAGAATTTTGGCAATATGCTGAGTGGACTTCTAGGTTCAGGCATCATTCAATGGTCAGGTATGACAACTGTTGGGGACAATTGCGACTTTGGCAGTCTTGCCGAAATGATTGTAATGTGGAAGATCGTAATACCGATTCTAGTTGGGATTCCAGCTACATTTCTCGTGCCCAACAAGCTTCAAACCGAGCCCTTGATTGACTGGAAAGAAGAGAAGTGGTATGGGAGCGAGCACGAAGAGACTGGTGGAGCTGTCCAAAAGGAAGCCGATACTAAGGAGACGCACGCCGAGCCTTATTTTGTGTGAAGATAGAAAGATCTTTTGTATCATTTCAAATTTAGACGAATGAATGTGCTATGATTTTAGGTAAAAAAAATTGATAGAGCGGTTAATTGATTACGAATAATTCATAGTTACTTTGGTGGGTGATATCTCTTATTGAAACTTTCTTCCTTCATCGACATCGCAGCAATGAGTTCTTCATTTCGAGTTGAAGAGTCCAGTTGTGGATGCCAAAGTCTCATGAGTAAAACCACACGTTCTTGATTGGTATTATTTACAACCTCGTGTTCATACGAGTCATCAAAAAGTAGCAGACGCCCAGCCTCCCATGAGTGCCACTCATCTGCTACTCGAATTCGACAATCCTTCTCTGACCTAGGCACTATTAGACCTAAGTGCGCTGTCCAACGTATGTTCGTTGGGCCACAATGTGCTTGGATATGGGTTCCACCCTCTAAACGACTGAATATAACTTCCCCGCCACCCATTTGAGCTAATGAAACAGCATCAGGGACATGTTTCCTTAGGAGCTGTTTTGTTATGGGGGCATCCTTGTCATTTTCATGGAATGATCCTGTACCAAACAGGACGTACTCGGTCCATCTCTTTCCCGAGACAACGCGATGGTCGTCATGCCCTGATCCTCGTTGCCCCGACCCTACATCATGCCAGTCACGTGAATTGTATTTCGTTAATGCTTTATATTCGTCAAGAATGTGATCCCAGTTAGCTTCAATGTCTTGGCACCAAGGTGGGTGTTGGTCTCGTGGTATAAATGAAATTCCACCAAGTGGTACTTGTGCCATATATCCCGGCCTTTGCAATGGATTCACCCAACCACAGGAATTTGTACTTATTGCCATATTTGCCACATGACGAGCAACTACTCTGTCCGAAGGTATTTCCTCCATACTCAGAGTCAGTTCCATCCACGCGTCGTCCATGCTTGCAAGGATTTCACGGTTAGAAGAGCGTGACAACGATTGAATCGTAATCAAAAGCGACAAGCACTGTGCGAGTCGTTGACGTGCAGAATCGATTTGGTCGCCATCTAATTCGCAGTAAGCACAAAAAAGTAGTCGTTTTGCCAACCGAAGTGCGCTGATACAAAATCGTTCCTTGTCATTGTCACTTAACTTTCGAACGAAAAATGGTTGCTTGTTTGGAAAAGCATACCAGGCCTTCTGATATATAGACAAATATCTTTGGAAATTTCTCATGGCGGTCAAATATTGCGTGTCGACCCATTCGTCTACACCTCTTCGCCATAACTCATCATCACTGTCGGCCAAGAAAGCCGACATCATGTCTACACGAATCCATGAAGTGTAATCCGAATACCCCATGCCCTCGCTGCACCGATGATGCCATTTCAACAATTCCAAGAGCGGTTTCACGGCATGATGCAATTTCTTGCAGTGATGTTTATGACTTGAGTTCCAATGTGCTCGTTGACAATGGACATTATGATATGCAACACTGTGGCACTTGCTGCAAGAAAGTAATTTCGTAGTGTGACCACTATCGCTTGGGTCGTCATGGAAGGATGGAGGCAAATCACACGAGCTGCATAATTTCCAACCTGAGAATAGGGAGAGGCTACCCATTGTCTCTTGGGTAAAAACGTATACTTGAACCTACTGGAATATTAGAACCATACAATAGTTATTTATTTTGCATGCATAGCAGGACGACACCTCGCATCAGAATTTTTGGCCATCAACTTCCTGTCCTATGCAGTTTTAAAGATTTATTTTCAAATTTCAAACCTAATCGATTCCACCAGAGTAATCATAATTTTCTATTTTAATGGAACTTATCGCCAAACACTAATACTACAAGTCCAATTCCTGGAAAGAGAATAGGACATTTTGATCAAAGTAACTAAAGTCTCTTCATTTGGACGCCACCAATGACAAAAAACGAAAATTCGAACGAGCGAAGCCATCGCGGACACGGGAAGCCGAAGAGTAACGGCGGAAAGTCATCGAACAAGTCGACGACGAACTCCCAATCGAAATTCATCTTCAACATCAAAAAGGCCAAGAGAAACGATCACCAAATCAAGGCCACCTTCGAGGACAGCGAAGGAAACCAAATCAAGGAGCTCATCCACACGTTCGCGGACGGCGATCGAAAGGAACTCTTGATCTATTTTGAAAAACAGCTGCTCAAGCTCGGGAATCGCTACAACCTCTTCACGGAAGGGAAGTGGAAGGTCCTTTGCCAAATAGGAGGACGCGCACTCGAAGGCCGCTGCGAAGAAATCTGGGAAAGCCAAGTCGAAAGCCTCCGAGGGCACAACACCGGAAATTCGGCGGCCCAGCGCGACAAATTCAAGAAGGCGATTCAAAAATTCAACAAGAAATATCTCGGAAGCGCGACGATCGACCACCAGAAGGACGCCATGGAAAACGGACAGTTGCGCTACGAAGGGACGGATCACGAAAAGACCGTGGAACGCCTGTTCCAAATCAACGAAGACATCGAACTCCTCAGCGACGACGCCGAACCTTTCACGATGCGCGAAATGGTAAGGAAAATTATTCCTCAAAACCTCAAGCCCGCAGCGAAGCTAAAGTACCTCGACAAAGGAGGCGCCAAACTTCGTGAAAAGGACGAAGTCATCGAGCTCGCTCGCGAAATCTCGGAAATTTTGGATGCCGAGTACGAAGTCGAACAAGCGCGAAAGCAAAAACAAAATAATCGAAGCAACCACAATCACAATGGGAGCCAGGGCAATTCACAGCCCGCAAAGGAGAAGCGCGACAATGCGCCATGCAGAAAACACGACGGAAAGCACAAGTGGAAGGATTGCCCCGACAATTGGAGCAACAAGGACCGGAACTCCGCCGCTCAAGGAACCACCACTCCTCGCAACAACAACAAATCTCGATCGAACCGAGGAGAGGTCACAACGACCGAAAGCGGAAACAGTTCTTCTCGTGCTCGCTCTCGAGGAGTGAGATTCGAGGAAGTGGACTATGAAACTGACGACGACGCCAGTTCTCGTGGTGAAGTGATGGCCATCAACGCCACCCAGCATGCCACCAACCTACACCCAATCACAGTGATCACTCTCCCTGATAAGAATCAGAAGAGAGTTGCATGCAAAGTTCTTCTCGACCAATGCTGCACCGACAAGGGTCTAATCTCCCAAGAACTAGTGGAAATGCTCGACCTCCCGACGACGAAAGGGACCCCTCGAATCTTAACGACTGCAGCCGGAACAGTGTCTGCTGACCGGATACTAAAAATCGAAAATGCCATGCTCCCGTGCCTATCAACCAATCGCACATTCACAACCAAACTCATGGTCATTCCCTCTCAGAAAAGCAGCAACTATGAAGTCATTCTGGGGGGAGAATCCATGTGAACTCTGGATCTTGACACGAGTATCAGGGACAATATGATTTCATGGGGCGACAAAGAAATCCGCATGGTCCCTCAAGACTATTGGATGGAGGAGAGGATCCTACGACACAAAGCTTGACTCAGTAAGCAACCGCTAATGGGCACCACGGCCAACAATGACGCGGACGAAGCACCCACCAATGAATCCAATGCAACCAAGGCTCTGCAAGCCGTCATCTACGAAAAGGCAAACCTCAAAGAAGTGGTGCAGAAGTGTACCAACCTTGACACCGAACAGCAATGCAAACTACTCTCCGTTCAGAAAGACCACAAACAACTTTTTCTTGGATGCTGAGGAGAATGGAAGGGCGACCCAGTTTCAATCAAGGTCATGAAAGGAGCGACACCCATCTGGGCAAGACCGTACCCGGTACCCCTCAAGAATTGCCAAGTCTTTCGAGAGGAAGTGTACCGACAATGCAACACTGGCGCACTTTGCGAACTCGCTGCCAACGAAATTGAAACTCGTGAATGGGCATCGCCATGCTTTGGAGTCCCAAAGAAGAATGGTACCATCCGACTTGTAATGGACTTTCACCAACTCAACAAAGTCCTCAAATGCAAAGAATACCCGCTACCAACAATCAACAAAATCTTCACCAACATCAGAGGATTCATCTTTGCCTCTGTGATCAACCTCAACATGGGCTACCTCTCAATCCCACTCACCAAGGAAACTTGAGAACATTTGTTTTCTTTGAGTGCTGTGTCCTACCAATGGGAATCAAGCCAGCCACAGACATTTTCCAATCTAGGATGGTTGGAGTGTTCCAACCAATGACACAGAATAAACCAAATCCCTACATCGACGACATTTTTCATGGGAAAGGTGACGACTTCGACTCTCACCTCAGCATTTTGTCCAAAATCTTCACAAGACTGTTGGAAGCAGGAATGCAGGTGAATCTAGAAAAGAGTGAACTTTGCGCAATTCAAGTCGAATTCCTTGGGTTCCTCCTGAAACGAACCGGATTTCAACCCACACGCAAGAGAATCGAAGCAATCCTCAAACTCCTACCACCACGCAACGTCAAGCAAGTGAGAGGGTTCCTCGGGACCATCAATTTTATCAAGAACCACATCCCGAATCATGCAGCCATCATGGCCCCCATCACACTACTCACCAAGGACAATCAACCATTTATCTGGGGGGAGAAACAGCAGGCGTTCGACAAAACTAAAGCCGCCATTGCCAATGCCATCGTCTGCACTTATCCGGATCCAAACCTTTCATCATCTATCCTGACGCTTCACAGAAATACACCATGGGAGCAATGCTCGCCCAATCTGTCAATGGCACGGAAGACATAATCAGCGTGTTCTCTCAAAAATTCAACGACGTGCAACTCAAGTACACTGTAGGAGAGCAGGAACTCCTTGCAGCCTTCGAAGCCTG
>JALLPD010002268.1:0-18159 GCA_036940065.1 Cyclotella cf. meneghiniana
GGTTGCAGTATCACTGGGCTTTAGACAGTCAGATGGAAAATTTTATGGGGGTTTGATTGATTTGTCAATTTTAATGACTTTGATGTAGTGGATAGTTACTTTAATATAACAAAACAAACCACATTGCCACATCACTCATAAATGCAGCCAATGTACGAAGAGTTTCTCCTATGATTGCAACTAATTTGTTGCACTTACAGTCACAAGGAACTTCCCTAAAAATTATAAAACACAAAACTTATGTCAACTTTTGTCTATCTCTGCCGATCACTTTTTCATCTTGCTGTTTTTATCAATGGGACTCCCATCAAAACTGATTTCAAATCACTGAACTCATTGTTACAAGTGCACACATTTTCAAGGCAATCCCCCTTACAACCAACAGAACCAGTGCATCTTATTGGATAAGCTTTGAGTGGCTGTTAACAGTATCAGTCCCATAACCCCCCTCCCCTTGAGATTTTTTTGTGGTTTCATGCAATTAGACATTTTTGTTCAATTTTAGTGTGATGGATAACATGATTGAGATTCTTGCTTAATAAAATTCTGGGTATGAGTGTATTCTAGCTATCATTTGATTTTGGTAAAGTTGGAAAATAATTATCTTCCACAGCTTTGGTCAGTACAGAGAATTAAGGCTTGTTTTTCGACTGAATCTTGCTGCTCCACAGTCCCATTTAGAATTGATGACATTTCTTGCAACCTATAAATCTTCCTTCTGCAAATTCACCAAAATTAGTTTTTGCTTGTCCACAAATGCAAGAAATATTGATGTAAAAATTTCCTCTAGAACTCAGTGTTGTTTTCAACTGGAATATCTTTTAAAGTGCAGATGCTTTATAGCTCAAATGTCTTGGCATAGACATGGAATGCTTGCTTCATAGAAGGCTGCAATCTGAGATGGCTGTAACCTGATCCATTTCTGAGTTTCTCTTTATGACAACACAACATCTTTCAATCATAACAGTGATGTTTTACTGATCAATACATAGACATTCAGAGTCTGATCACACAGAGCATTCAATTAAAAGAACGCAAAATGATTCCAAAATTAGTAACGTACACCCAATTCAGTCTTACACATTGACAAACATAAATATTTCACCTTGACTAATTATCATTTCTGTCACTACCATCAATTCTGCTTGCAGGGCATATCAAAGTGAGTAGCTGAGCATCATCATCCTCAGGGACTCATACTACTTCTTCCACATCAGGCCTCATATCATCAACAAAAAGATCATCAGCATCAAAATTGTACTACTAAACCCATGCCATGACTCTCTTCCTTTCCAAAAAGTGATGAACAAACTGACCAATCTTTGTTTTCAGGACCATGTATCAACCAGGCTTACCAAAAAGATTGAGGTGTCACAAAACCAAGCATCAACCAGGCCTTCTAAAAGAATTGAGAATGCAAAGAAGAAGACAGGATATCATTAGGAGAAGACCAGTGGTTTTCTCCTGATATAATTAACCTTTGTGATTATGTTTTACCAATATCTATTGACCCAGACAAATGCAATTGTCTCCTTGGGAATACAATCAATCTACTGGACTACCTAGGCCACATGGATGAGTCTCTCAGCATGGGAATAAATGAAATTATTCTTACTCTATGCTCATTGACAGCTATCCAGCAGATTTTGCGTAAGCATGGATACTGTATATTGAAGCTCCCTAGTTTTTTGACATTCCAAGAACTGACAAAATTCGTAGAATGTTTGAGTCTTCCCATGCTTATAAATGTAAGCTAAGAGGGGTTCAGGTTGAGCATGTTGCAAGAATTGCACCATGTAAATCATCCAAGACTGTCAAATACATTATCATTTGATTGATGGTGCTCATCCAAAAAATAAACCTATGGAATTCACCAGACAGAATATGGATGGGTGTTTTGATGAATTTGAAAAGACTCATGCTGGTTTTTGTTTCTTCCCAATTGGAGCATGATCTGTCAATATTGTTAAGTCAATTGAATGAGAGGTACATGAAGGCAGGCCGATTTATTTTTCAAATGTTAGTCTTCTTCCTGAAACTGTTCTGATTCAAAATGGGGTGACAAAATACCAATCCGGTTACATGAGATGTTTCAATGCACTTGTCTCAAAATTTTGACAAAAAAACAATAATTGATTAAAGTAATTGAGTGTTTTATTTCATCATTGAATTTTTCATTTCAGTAGCAATACATTTTTTGTTGAGACAGAAGTACTATATCTCCTGAGTCTATGTGTACTCTCCAACTGTGACAAAGAATTGTGCCTTTGTTGCTTTCCTTATGCCAGAAAAGAATAAAGTAATCATGTGCCTCTTCCATCATGGCTTCTTTGCTTGAAAATTGAGTTGGACTGTTGAGTGGGTGAACTCTTGAATAGCATAAATTACAAGACCAAAATCCATCTGCATCAACAAATGTAAGGGGGTATGCAATAATTCCAGCTTTGCTGAAGTAACACACATGCATCACATGGTTTGCTCTAATCATTCCCACAATTACACTGTGACTGCCAAAATCCTCAACAACTTCAAGAAATGATGCCCTTCAATTGTAAATTTTCATGTTGCCAGTTCTTGCATGTTGTAGTGTTTCTGAAAATGGGTTGTCATGGTTGTATAATGATAACACTTGTGTTTGGAGTAATTTACAAAGAATTGTTGACAGGAATGTTTCATTGTGCCTCATGAATATGATTTCTTGTTTAATGTTTTGAATTTAGCTCTCATTTTTGCCTTCCCAGCAGTTTCTCACACTTCTATACTCTGAACCATCTGACCAAAGTTAAGTAAATTAAAATAGTTGGAGGTTGTTGTGTAAAATGGTTTCACTGATTTCAAAGAGTTTTTGCCACAAGTTGGACCCCGCTTTCTTTTATTTCCAGCAGACACTTGATCATTTGATGATTGCTCTGCAAGGAGGGAGAATCTATGACAGGAAGTGAAGAAAACTTTGACATATGAGTCGATCACTGATGGTGGAACTGGAAGATTTGTGAACAGCCTAGAAATGAAGCGAAACCATATGACATGTAGCCTTTTGAATACTGCAATCACCCTCCTAGATGGAGAAATGAAACAAGGACATGCGGGTGAATACAAGATAATCGTCTGATTGCCAGCTTGATGTGCCTAATTGTTTTTGCTCAATATTGGTGAAGGACATGGGAAGACACCAATTGATTGAGACACAGTTCAGCTCTGATTGTTTTTGGTTCATTGATTGGACAAGACTGTGCCAGAATTGATTTTCAACCTTTTTGTTGCATTTTACAAAGAGATCTGTGTTTGATATTAGATCTTTTCAATTCCAAGGAAGCAAAGATGTATTGGCATTGTTTGGAAATGCTTCAATTCAATCCCCAATTTATTATAATGTTTGAGAATCAGCGGATAATGTTCTGATGTTGTGGGCTCCATGCCAGACATTATGTCATCTACAAGTCCTTTGACAAGTGAAGTGGAAAACCCAGTGAGTTGTAGATATTTATGGGAGTATTTTGCCACCAGATGCTTCTCATATAATGATGGATTCTTTTTCATTTCTTTGGAGACAAATTGGTGCAGGCATTCTATTGAATTCTTGATCTATCAAATGATAGCTCTATTGGGGGTAAGTAGGGCATCCATTTTTGATGTCATGGGGTGACAAATGGAAAATATATGGATAAGTCACACCTCTTGACCACCAGTCAAGGCTTTTTTGACAGGATTAATTGAATTTTCTATGCTGGAAGGGACTAAGGATTCTTCAACATGTTTGATTTCACATTGTAAGCAGGAGGGGGTGATGACCTCATCAAATTTGCAGGAATATCTCCATCTGTGGGTGAAGCTTCCATTAAGGGTGGTACATGTATTTGAGCATCTTTCTGGAAAGTTACTCATCATTTCTAAGAACACCATTGGTTTGATTGGTTGTTTCTCAGGACCCCAGTATCTCAAACTGGGTGTCTGAAGAGCATTAATCTTACCCAAGATCTATATGAGTAAATCATGATCAAGGAGGTATGATTCATGCATTTTTTCCTGGTTCTGCTAATACTGTCAAGGTAAAGAGCTGTAGATTGTTGAAATTATTTTTTGTTTTGATTTTGTGTGCTTCAAACCCATCTGACCAAAGTCAAACAAGAATAACTCTGGTATCTGTTGTTATATTTTCAATATCATTTGTGGTGGAGGTAAGTGTTTTCAGAACATTCTCATGTAGATTTTGGATGAATGTGCAAAGATAGTCACTTGTCACACTGTCTTTCAAATCATCCTCATAACCAACCCTAAAGTATTTGACAGATATTCCATAGGCATTGATTATGTGCTTCACTGCAAACGAATTGTATGAAGCTGTTAGTAAAATGAAAATGGCTTACTAACAACCGCATGATACTACATAAAATTTCCCTCCAATGTGCATTTGTTAGTAAAAATGATAGTAATTATTTAGTTTCATCCATCTCATTCAATTTTCTGCCCTTGCTAACATTCTTACTAACAACATCCATTTTTGCTAACAGTTTTTCTAACAAAATGCCATGTTTTGTACTTCTATTTTACTACTAATAGAATTACTAACAAATTCTATCGGAGCAATACAGTAGGAGTAGATTCCTAATTATAAAGATAACTCTGTCTGTACAAAATCAACTTTTACATATAATTATATACTTTGAAATTCATTTTTAGCAAATAAAACATATCCATCATGGTCAAAATGGAATCAATCTAAACAAAAACACTCCTTGATGCTATTATGGGACTGAAGGACCTTGGGAGTGGGGATTGTATTTCATGGTTGAAGATGAGGGGCAGGTAATTTTAATTCGACAGTGGGGGAATTTTCAAATAATAGTTTGGCAAATAAAAACTGAAAAACTCACCACTGGACTGGTCAATCAACATGCTTCTTTTTTAGTTGTGGAATTGATGCCACAGGAGTGTGCAGTGCAGGGCGCGGGTTTGGAATTCATGGATAGGAGTGGCAGAAGATGGCAGGTCAGAAGCAGCACATTCCAATTAGTAGCTGTTCACAAAACATCTCAATACTCACCACTAGAAAGGGGAATTGATCTTACTCTGGCTCTGTTTCTGGTCATTATATAAAGCTGCGCGAGGGTGCAGTGGGCAGCAAGTTAAGTCATTGACCAAATAAACAAACTACAGTACTCACCACTGTACTGGTCAATTGACCTGCTTCTTTTTTGTTGTTAAATTGACGCCAAACATGTGGGCAGCATAGGGCGTGGGGATTGTAATTCATGAAGGGGGGGGGCGTGGCAGAAAATGGGAGGTCACTCGCCGCAAGTTACAATTAAATATTTGAGCCAATAAAAAACACAAAACTCACCACAGGAGTGGTTAATTGTCCTACTTCTTTTTTTGACTGTTCTGTTTCTGCCACAGGGGGGTGCGGGATGTGGCGTGGGGTTTGTAATTTATGGAGGAGGGGTGTGGCAGAACATCACGTCAGGGCATCGCAAGTTACAATTAAATATTTGAGCCAATAAAAAACCAAAACTCACCACAGGAGTGGTTAATTGTCCTGCTTTTTTTGACTGTTCTGTTCTGCTTCCACAGGGGGGTGCGGCATGTGGCATGGGGATTGTAATTCATGGAGGAGGAGTGTGGAGGAACATCACATGTCAAGAGCACATCGAGTTATAATTAAATAGTATTTAATCGCAATACTCACTAAAACACAACAACCAACCGGTTTCTTTTATTTCTTCCAAGATGCAGAATTGCTAAGAGGTTGAAGAAGAAGATGTGCTGCATTGCAGCTCAAAAGTCTGTAAACTTGCTGAGATACAAGGGGGTGATTGTGGAGATGATCGGAAATCCCATTGTTCAGTAGTGCATGTCAAATTGTTTGTGTGGTAAAAAAATGGGTGCAGCAATCTGCATCACACACTGAGCCACACTATGGTACTGCACTCTATTGTAAGATGCTATGTATGTTACAGCATGATCTGCTATGTATTATTGGGCTGTTACAAAGCCAAATCAATATATTACAGCTAAATACATCTAATTTGTGCCAACATATTAAACTTAACCCCGGGTAATGGATTGTCTTACAAAATTACATTCTTAAATCATACCCCTCCAATGCTGTGTCACGGTGTGACCCCTTGTCCTTGCAGTGTCCACTCATCTGTCATTCATCATCCTGATCAAATGATGACTGGATGAGGAACAAGCAAGAACTCATCACCACCCACCATCAAGACCAATTGCAATTGGAGTTGCAATGCATCTTATAGTGGATCATGGATGCGACCACCGTGGTGCCTCATCTTTTGTAGGTGTTCACTCTCTGGTCTAATCAAGATTCGATTAGTTTGCAAAAATCAACTTCAAAATTGGCCCATCCACCTATATTACCCCCCCCCCTCTCAACCCCCCCAACTCTGTTCATCAAGTATTCCCAGAACAATTAAAGAGTGTTTCTATTGATGCTTGATTTTTGTAAATTAATTGCAATAGTTTTGTGGATGTTATAAAAGATTTTTGTAAATTAATTGCAAAAGAGTTTTGTGAATGTTATAAAATATGTGACCAATGACTTCAATTGAATCAAATCAAATTTTATTTTTCTCATAAATATAAAATATTGTTCATTAAATGTACATAGCATAATGATTCCTGGTACTTTTTACTTGTATTTATATAGGGCAATGATTTGCTGCCTTGTTTTTTTAAGTCTACAGCATTGGAGCTGACAATAAGCAGAAGAAGCAACAACCTGGAGGTAAGGCTGATTCACAGGAGACAATTGGGAGAGGGATTTTCTGGAGTTGGATGACTTGAACATTTGCTGACAATATTTCAAGTTTCAAAATAAAAAGGGAGTCAATTATGGCAGAAATGATATTGCCATAAGAATTGTTTCAATTACATGATGGTATGAACTTGTTACAATATAAGTTATGATTTTCAATTATAGATGATTATTGTGGGGCTTTCTTGCAACAAGTGGAAGCCACCTGCAAATGAGATAGTTCATGGGATTGTGGAATATGATATGAAATATCTCTATTTATATTTGTTAACATTACTAATTTCATTGCATAAACCATAAGGGCATATGTATGTATTGAAGTGTTTTTTTCACTTTCTCAGTTGCCCTTCCTTGAGAATAAAAAGAATGATCCTCAAATACCATATGACAGGCCACTTGTGGCTTAGGGGCCAGTGGGGCCTGTTAGCTGTCAATCTATTTCTAATATGTAGGGGCATGGCAAAATTGTAATGTAAGCTTCTAGGACAAAGTGAAAATATGTCTACTACAAATTTATTCACAAGCCATCATGGAACATATCCAACACTCAGTTATTGCAGTTGGCGAATCCTTAAATTTCCAAGAACTTGTACACATAGTATATTTCAACATAAAATTTGATTTGAATTGGTACGTCCCAGTTTGTAAGTGAGTACACAGTTTCAGAGTTTGTGTGAATGAATAGAGGAGGTTGATGTTGAGATAAATGTCATTCCCAAGTTGGTGCTTCCATTTCTTTTGGATGATTGTTGAGTTCTGTTTTGTAGTGCATGAGTCATGGATAGCAATGTCATGCCCCATTATTGTTAGGTTACAATGTAAGGGTTGCTGAACAGTATATTTTGGTACCTTTTTGGGAGGAAAAAGAGAAGGCAAAAGAAAAAGAAAAAGAAAAAGAAAAAGCTCAACAAAGCATACTAAAAGGCACCTGATCAAAAAGCCATAATATTGCAACAAAGAGGACAAAGGTCGTTTTTTTTCTAATCACCATATCAGTTGATTGTTAAATATTTTTTGAATTCCTGCAAACTTGGTTTTTTCATTGTCTCTGAATTGTTCAATGGCAAGAAGGCATACTGGAAGCACCCAAAAGTAAAAGGCATAATGCTGCACTAAAGAGTTGATCTACCAGCTTTCCTCAAGAGAGGGCCAAGCTTAATCTCCCAGCTATCCTCAAGAGAGGGCCAAGTTGAATCTCCCAGCTTTACTCAAGAAAGGGCCAAGTTCAGCTTTCTTGAGAGAGGGCCAAGTTTAATCTCCCAGCTTTCCTCAAGGGAGGGCCAAGTTTAATCTCCCAGCTTTCCTCGAGATAGTTGAAAGCTCAAGTTTTTCCAATCTATTTTTCCTTCTGATTGGGCCAACTTGGAAGCACAACACCATTCAACAATGCAACGGGAAGCAAAGGGGGAAAGCCCTCCTTCCTCCCATGCCTACAACACATCCCCTCTCACTAGAGGGTTGTCACCAGGGCTTTCATGAAGCTCTGACTTGTTCAACGTGCAATCAAGAAGATGAAGGACAGTTGAGTGGACACTTGGATATCGTGTAAATAATAAAAACAGCAGAAAAGGGGTTAAAATAAAGTCTTAGCAAAAGATAGATGTAAATTTGGGGTAAAAAAGAATTTTACAAATAATGCCATTTTTTTAATTTTTTACATCTAAAAATGACACGGATTTTAGGATATATCCAAGAATAGATGGGTGCTAAAAATGGGAGATGGGACAGTAAAAGAAAAAGCATCTAATGAGTACAAAAAGTTGATCAATTAATATATTTTACATTCTGAATTTTTTGTACTTTAAATGATAGAGAAGAAAGGCTTCATTTGGCACTGTATTTCACTCATGCAAGGAGGAATCACTACGATTGGTAAACGGGCGTATATGCCTGGTATATTTAATATACCAGGCATACACCAGCATGATCATCAACGTTCATTTGATTTTTTTCTCTGGTGTATCAGTGGTATATGCCACATACCACACATACACCAGACATTGTCCCATCTGCAAAAAATACCCATCTGTAATGCAAGCTGCAATGACATAGGGCTGTTCATGGTGATGTATGCCAGGCATACTGAATCTGTGGATTCCGGTGGGTATCAGGGTTTGGTTCATCAAGCAAATGTTGCAAACAAAGAGGATTCATCAGGATTGTCTGATCGAAATGAGATGCAGTTGGCGTACATGATGCAAAAGATACTTATTGGCATCAAGGGTGACCTGAAGGATGTATTTATGCACTTTCAGAGTAAAATGCGCGACATGGTTAACACAGGTCAAACATCTTGTACCACAAAAAGTAAATTCCCAAGGACAGGCACGGATGCGCGTCTTTTCTTTACTGATGGAACTCACTCTATACTGAAAAACTTCCCTGTTCAGGAAGTATTTGAAGTAGATAACCATGCGTGAAAGGGATGAAGGGCCCTAGTGACGGTCTGAATAGGACCCAAGCTGTTGCAGACCTCATAACTGACATTGAAGCTGCAATGAGAGAAGCAATAAGAAAAAAGGAGCCTAATAGGCCAGAAGAAGACAATGATCGTGACATCAAGGCAACAAGCAAGGCATATATTTACTTCTGGTCTGATTCCTTCCTGCGATGCTTCGTCAAACAGAAAGATAATAGTGTATGGATCTTGACTGTGACTATCTCTCTTCCATGGGCTGATGTAAACAAGGGGACATACACACATGTCCTAGCCATGGGAAAAAGTGGTGATGATCACACTCCTGTCATAGACAATTACATGAGAGAAGCAAGGGAGCTGCAGTGCGGCTTTTGGTGTTACTTTGGTGATGCCAATGATATCAGAGACGTAGTGTTTGGTCTCCTGTTGCATTCAGCAGATCGTCCAAAAAGACAGGGCCTCGGACATACCAGGAAAGAGGGTTACTATGGGAAAATTACAAACTATGCTCATTGTGTTTCCACGCTCTTGTTCCCTGCATGTGTGGATTGCTACAGGGATCAATTGTCCATTATTCTCGGAGAAAAGAGTTCCCAAAGAAATTGCCAGAAATGCCAAGCCTGGACAATCAATCCTGAAGTTCAAGATTCACCCGTGCCAAAAAATTATCCTGCAGCACACGAGTGCAATGTTGCAGTGAAGCCACCCAAGGGCAGAGAGCCTGGACTGAAGAAGATTGGTCCAATTAAACTCAGCAGAGAATTTTTCATCCAAGCTTGCTCTTTTGCTTATGAGATGAGGCATGAGGGGAAATGGTTGAAGGATGAATTCATGGATTACCTGCGCACATGCAATGTGAATGATGTCATATTAAAACAGATCAGTGATTTGGTTGATCAGGACAAAAGCAATAATACAATGACTGACATTAGAGAAGTCCTGCCTGCCGTATGGTTGGAATATGATTGCTTTGACAGACACAGGTTACCTGACTTGCCAATGCATGGTGTGAGTCATGGAATGATATGTGACATGATTGATTTCTTCCATGGTGTGCTGGCAAAGTGGAAGAAGATTTCTTCATTTGACCAATTCGCAAACAAAACAATAAATGATGTAGCTGTGTTTCAACTCTCTTGGTGCAAATTAAAGTGTCTCCCAAAAGCTGCGTGGGTTAGTGAAAACACCCAATGCATTTATGAGACTTTTCTCCTACTTGTATGGTATGTACTTTCTGAACCATCCTGTTGACGAGGATAAACAGGTGCATCGTATCAATATGTCAAGAATGATGAATGCTTTGCAAGCATGCATTTCCATGCTAATGTCGAGAGGAGACATTGAGGGGAGTGAGGTGGAAAAATACATGAAGCTTCTAATGTCCACTGCACATTATCTGCACAAGGAATTTGGTTCAATAGGGAAAAAGATGATCCAGATAACGACGAATGCCTAGGGGTAACCAAACAGAGGAGTAGGAAAAGAAAGAGGAACAGTACAGACATGGTTGATCAGCTCAGTCATCATGATGTACTCATGCTGCTTGAATCTAGTGAAGAAAGAGCAGTTGCGCAAAATCTCCACTGCTACACTGAAGAGCATCCCAAAGAAGCTGAATGAAAAGGTTTCATGAGACAAAAATGCTTTATGGTTAAGACTTTTTAGCAACGTTCTGGACCATTCCCTTGAGGAAGAATATCAGGAGTGTGATTCTCAGAAAGAATGATCATTCACAAAAGACAGCAATACAGGAGATTTCATCATCTCCAGCAACGCCAATGGTGAACCAGATGTCATTGGCAATGTGGAAACCCATCCCAATGGTTTGGACAATTTTGGTAAACCTATTGATGTGGACATGTTCGAAAGCAAAAGGGAAACGTACATTTGGAACAAAGGTGCATCGTTGAGTTTTTGCGTAAATATTAGAAGCCAATGGGATTACTTGGGGAATGTAATCATGATTTACAAGGCAAGGGAAGTGAATTCAATTCAGAGTCCAAAAGCCATTCTTTATGGGATGCAGAAGAACCAGGAATACCGAGAGTATAAATTGAGGCTTCTCCATAAGCTTAATGGATTCGATACTTTGATGTATGCTTTCCCTTGAGATACATACCAGGGACTGTGTCACTAGGTACAAGGGTTATCGTGTGTTTGATTCAAGTGAACATATCAAACAAAGACACAAGGCTGGCAAGCCTCTGAGCTGCTTCACTCTAGAGGGAGAAATCGATACTGTATGTGTCGCATTTCATGGCGAGTTTATCATCGATGATGATGGAGATGATGTTGTTCATTACCTCACTTTCAAGTATAAGACTGGTGGCATCATGGATGTATCAGGTGTACACTACTGTGGATTCCAGGAGGGGTCAGAAATGATCATTAAAAAAGAAGAGCTGAGTACTAGGATAGATGATTATGCACTGATGCTTCCATTAATAGCCTGAGGCAAAAGCTTTGTGAAACAGTTCACACTTGTGTATTCAGACTGGAGAGTTTTAAGAACTGATAACCAGAAAAAGAACAAAGGTGTACCGTGCATGGACAAAGGCTTGTTTGGGGATCTATTGGGTGAGCAGGGAATAAGAATAGATAAAATTTTTAAAACATCTCGTAGTGAAGATGCTCAGCACAATAATACCATAGCTTATCAATGGCACCATATTCCCAAATTTTCAAGATGGTTTTGATTTTAGATCTACTTAAACCATATTAACGTGTAATTTATCTGATATTAATGTGTACTTCATATGATATTAACACATAAATAGTATTTTACCTTGTTAATATTTTTGGACGTGCAACCTAGAGGTTTTGAATTTGCTGTCATGTACCTAGAGTGTCTGAAGGATGTATCATATTCGTGGCATTGTTTTGGTTTTTAGATCTATTTAAAAAATACTAACGTATTATACATATGCTAGTAACATCTAAAACAACATCTAACTTTCTAAATTTTTTTTCACATCCTGTACTGCACGACATAGTTTTCGTTTGTAGATCTAATTAAACAATATTAATGTGTTATAAACATGTTATTATCACCTAAAATGACTTCTAACAATTTATTTTTTCCTGTGCAACCTAGGTTTTGGAACAAGGGTTGCGTAGAGTGTACAATACTGTATTATTTTTCATGACGCTGTTTTGGACATGTTACATTCCAACAACACTATGACATCTTCCCCCTTGTATTCTCACATGAAACAAGTCTATTACATCTTGTCCCAGTTGTTGCCAGTCGAACTAACTCGTTGTAAATTCTCCGGGTGGATGACCATCTAACAAGCCGACTATATCCTGCCTCATCATACACATGCCCTTTTCTCTCCACGGTGGCACCTAAAAGGAAAGGTGGACCCGGTGTAACATCATCATTCAAAAGGACAAGAAACCACTGTGTTACTTGCATTAAAAAGCACAGGTAGCGATGCGGAACATGTCAAACGTGTTGGGAAGTGGGATATTGAAACAACCCAAGATAAGGATTGCTAGGTGTAAAGGATTGCTTTGTAATCCATGCTACAATGAAAAAATGATGGCCATAACTGGAAACACAGACACGCTTGAGCCAATGACATTGGACCAGGGGAGAGATAGTCTTGTTTTGAAGGAAAAAGTTATACAACTTACAAAATGGAAAGTCTATGGTTGAAGACAGCAAAAAAGGGCATTCTACAAGGAAACTGCTAAAAATTTGGGTCTCCTTGAAAACCCAAAGGAAGTAATATTCTGGGAAGGTGATTACAATTCAGGAAAATGGGTTACTGGGGAACAGTTATGCAATGAGGGTATGATTACTCTTTACAAAGGATGGGGGAAGGGGGCAGTTGAAAAAGTATATCAAGGAATCATTGTCAGAATTACGGTCAAAACTCGGGACCCGGGAATGGAATCAGGAGAAAGATATTTTACCTGTAGAAAGTTCTCAGATTAAATTGGATGATGGAATGTTTACTGTTTTGGTTGGAAAATGTGGGCATCCAGCTAAATGCCTTACAGGCAAAGTAGTGTTTCCAAATTCATCAGAACCCAAAGTTAGGATCTCATGGTTTGGCAGGCAAGAAGAGTGGAAGCCCATAAGCCAAGCTGTGTTTGGTGAAGAGGTGACTGCATTGAAAGGAATAAAAAAGCACCAGAATGACTCACGTGGGATCCACAGCAGCAGACAAAAGTCAGGGATATGTTAAGAGAAAGTGCCGAAGCAAAAAAGAAGGAAAAAAAGAATAGGATAAATTTGGAAGAAGTGTATAAACTCATCGATTTCGAGGATGTCACTAAAATTGCTGTCTTGGGGATAGATGGAACGGAGGTCCATGACATAGAATGAAGGAGAATCAGTACATTGGTAGCAAAGGGTGAATACAGTGATGCTTACAGAAATATGTGCACGAAGAAAGATGAAATGGATAGAAGAGAATCACTAAGGAAAGAGGCAGAAAAAGCAATGAAGCAGGATGGCATTGAACGTCCACATAATAATGCAAAGAAGCACAAGGAAGAAGAGAATCACATAAGCATATAGTAGAAGAGTATGAGCATATAAGAGGAGTGTACGAGGCATGACTTGCCAACAAGATATGTATAGATAGGGAGTTCGTGGACCACGTCAGTAATCTCGCATTGATTGAGGTATCTACAATATTCGACATGCTCTGACTTAATTTACTGACCTTTGTCCTGCCTGTTCTTGCAGCAAACATCATTGATACCATCGCATCAATAAGTTACTGCTTTGTTTGCAAAAGGAATGAGATATGTAATTATTCACACCAAGATGGTTTATGCAAAGAGTGCTTCTATGACAAATATGACAATGAATGCGTGGATTGCAACAAGAATAAACGCAAGTTCAAGGGGGGGTTGTGCAAAGGATGCTACGAGTGCTTCTTTGACAAATATGACAATAAACTTTGCATGGATTGCAACAAGAATAAATGCAAGTTCAAGGGGGGGTTGTGCAAAGGATACTACATGAAAAACAGAAATGACATTATAACAAAAAAGTGTATAGATTGCAATACAAATCAAGCAAAGTGCAAGGGAGGATTGTGCAAAGGTTGTTACAAGAAACAAGGTTGTGACAGTACATAGTAATTTTGTGTCTTGTGTTTTAAGAATGGAAAAGAAATCACTGCCAATTGGGATGATTGCGTGTGTAAAGAAGGGCTTTGGTAAGGAGTATAATTGTGTTGTCTGCCTTGAGAATGGGAAGAAGGTATCAGCCCAGGCGCAAGGGGAGATTCTGCAGGAAGTGCTTCTGGAAATAATGTAATGTAAAAAAAGGGTAAATTGTGATTTTATGGCATGTTACCTGCTTGTTAGATCTTCCTTCCCCCATGTGAACCAAACTAGAGAAGAAGCAAAGTTAGAAAGAGGAGGAAAACAGTAATGAGACGAGTTTCTACATAGGGACTTTCTGGGGATTTAGTATATAGTGGCAAATAGAGGTTGGCACAAAAGCCTCCCTCCCTCCCTACTTCTCTTTGATTAATACACCCCCCCCCACACACACACACATCACTTGTGATCACAATGGCACCAACCAGGCAAACAGCCCAAAGATCAACAGGGAGAAGTGTCCCCCGCAAACAACTTTCCCATAAGGCTGCCCGCAAGTCTGCACCCGCCACTGGAGGAGTGAAGAAGCCCCACCGATACCGCCCTGGTACCATTGCTCTCCAAGAGATCCGCAAGTACCAAAAGTCTACCAATCTCCTCATTGGCAAGGACCCTTCCCAGCGCCTTATCAGGGAGATTTATCTAAATATCAAGGGAGGTATTAGGTTTAAATAAAAGCACAAGTTTTTTGGTATACCAGGAGGCGGCTGAAGCTTATCATGTTGGGCTGCTTGAGGACACAAACTTGTGCGCCATTCATTCAAGAAGGGTCACTGTCATGCCAAAAGACATCCAACTTGCACAACGCATCTGTGGGGGTAATACTTGAAGTGGGTAATATTCTGCCATACGGACAGCACTAGGGGGGAAATGTTCAATCTGTTAAGGATGATTGAAATATTCTAATTAAGCAAATGTTATCATTATTACAACAATTACGGAAGTGTTAGTAGGCTAGTATAAGCCTATAATTACTTTAAAAGTACACAACAAGAGAAGAAATATTAAACTCTTTTTAACTTCCAAACATTATCCTCCTTTTCTGGGTGATTTATGTTGATGAAAATTCACCCAGCCATGGGCACAATGTAAGGGCTATCTGTGCTCGACAAGTCCAACTTATTACCAATGCCTCAACTTCCTCCGCCAATCCTATTTCTACCATTTTCCGAGCAAGAAAGTCTGATTCTTCTCCATAACATGTCAAGTCCCAGGGAATTGCTGCTCCAATACTATGAAGACAGTGCAGTACTTCCTCGTCACCATTAACTATCTCTAGCATGATTTCTTCGAGAGCAACCTCCTGAGCTGTGTCAACCCACTCTCTCACAGAAGAGAGCTTAGGGGGTGGAATTTTCTTTTTGCAACATTCATTGCTTAAGTTTGCAAACAAGACCACAGGGTCTGCATTAGCAAGTTGCATTGGATTTTTAAATTCTTGTTGTTGTGATCCGGACACAAGGATTGATATGAACTCATCAACCAGTTCCCCAGGACCAATGCAGTCAACAAGCCCCTCCTTGTCCTCATGGGATGGGGTATCAAATTCCCAATCCATACCACTTGCATCACTCTCATTCTTACCACCTTGGGCCTCTAATTCCTGTCTACGATTTTCCCTGGCCTTTTCAGACAATGTGCGCGACCTACCACCTTGTTCCAAATGAGACCAATCCAGACCAGGCTGCATGTTTTTAAGCATTTCTTCCACTGACATGAGGACACTAAGGGATGAATTGGAACAGTGGTGCACCAATGACCAAAAGTAACTGGGGATCCCAGCAACAAAAAGAGGACGAAGCTTAAAAACATTTTCTTCGGAATCAGACCCAGTTGGGATGTTATGACCATACTCAACCAACACTTTGACAGCATTGTATGATAGCAGCTCTACCACCTCAGTCTGCTTCACGGTTCCCTCAATTTTATTGACAAATTTACTTCAATAATTAACTTACGGCTGTCTTGAGATCTGCCAAACCGATCGTCTTTAGTTTCATAGGTTTCTGCTCTGAGCAAATATCCATCACCCACCTTACTCCCACTCTTCAGTAATGTGATATCATAATTCCCAGTACCGATGGCCATGAGACAAGACAAAGCCTTCCTTTCCTTTCTCTCCTCTTCCAGCTGATGTTTCCATTGTGCATGAAGTCCCTCAAACTCCAGGTTATTTTTTGAACTAATGCACTCAAAAGAATCTCAGCTACATCGGAATGGCTAATCTTACACCCCATCACCAATTTCTCCTTAGGAAAAACAGGATTCGAGTTTGCTAATACACGACCAACACCACCAAATGAACCTCTAACTTTGCAAGCCTTTCTTCCGCGGCTGATGTGAAGACCAAATTTTTTCCCGTCAGTCAGCCTGATACCTAATGCTGGGAAACTTGATCCGTCATTGCGCAATTGCTTGTTGTTTTTATTTTTATTTTTCTTGTTTGCTTTCCTTTCTGCATGAATGAGCATATCGTCATTCTTTAAAGAAACAGGAATGATAGTTTTGGCAACTTCAGCTGCCTGACGTCTTGGACGGGAAGAAGCAGCATACACACGCTTGAGCTTGGGGGAGCGCTTTTTGAATGAAATCACTACGGTAAAAGTCTCCTGTCCACTGAGTCCCAAATCGCCAAGTACAGTCTGCCCATTCAATACAAATTCATGATGAGGCTGATCCTTCACCAATTTGACCTCATACTTATCATGTTCAGAGTATGGAACCATAAAGAGGGTGAGGATTTCCCCTTGCACTTTTGAATCGTTTTCTCTTTGTTCCTTCTCCATTGTTACTTTCAATGATGTTGGCCGACCTGGTGTCTTCACCTTTTTTGGCTCGCCCTTCTTCATAAGTGGGGGGAAGGTTGATCTTACAACTCTCCATCACAAGATGATTGGAAGTGTATGTTTTGTAGAAGACCGTGTTGCAATGGTCATAAAACAAAATGGAAAAAGAAATAGTGTTATGCCGCCATCAGGGCGGTGGCAACATTATTGGTATCTTACCTATTTTGGCATCAATATCATTTTTAGTAATGGAATTGTGCTTATGAAAAATGAGGAACAATAGTAAATATAGAAGGTAAGAACAATGCCACGTATTGAATTTTGGTGTTAATATTATGAAAATAATACATTAATATTGTTTAAATAGATCTAAAATCAAAAACCAGGTCGTGTATATACACTTGTTAGTGGAGTGCCAAAAAAGTATGAAGGGGGGAGGGAGGGAGGTATTTAATCTAATGTCTACTCGCCAATTTATACTTATTCCTTCCTACATACAACGGATTTGAAGACCTGAAAAATTGGGGGTTTCGGTACCATTGGTATGATATTAAACATTAAATGCTATGGTACAATACTTAGCATCTTTGCTCTGATGTTCTACACAGAAAATCATTTGAAAGCCATTCTGCATTGACAGCAGTAATTTTATGTCAGAAGCCAAAGATATTGAAAGGTTGGTGCAACGGTTGATAGTTATTCAGGTGGAGCAGGCCAAGGTGATAAGGAGTCTGCAAGCGGTGCAAAAGAAATGTGAATTGTCAAGCCCTAGCCAGTTTGAACCTGGCAACAGAGTTCTTATCACTACAAAGGTCAACCCTCCGGTTGGGGCAGAATCATCCATACAGGATATTATAGGAAAGGTGATATCAATCATGCCAAAGAGAGTAAAAGTTAGAAAAGACAGTGGTGTAACCACGTACAGGGATCCCCACAACCTAAGGAAAAGTAAGTAATGCTCAGGATGAGACACCTGTCCGATCGATAGACAGCAACAGATTTTAAGACTTGAAAAATTGGGGGTTAATGTACCATTGATATGATATTGAACA
>JALLPD010002269.1:0-10465 GCA_036940065.1 Cyclotella cf. meneghiniana
GTGATTTGAGTACTTCCTCTGCTGTTGCAAAGTGAAGAGGGCCTTTGGGAAGTTCTAGTTGGAAGCTCCTAGAGCTTACAAGTGTAAGCAGATTCTTTGCATATGTCAATGCAATCCAAGTCACTACCCTCATGGCATGACAGGAAACAAGTCACCTGCACCTGTCTTTAGGGAGCACATCTCTCTTGGCCAAGAGGAATGCAACAACATGCTTTACAAAAAATATTGTGTTGTTCAGTAGCCCACACTACACAGAAGAACTTCCAAGAAATGGAAGAGGAGTCCAGCCACTGCATTAAGTTTATGAAGGTGAAGGTTGCTGGGAGAGATACATGTGACATCATCAACACTGATCAAACTCCAATCCTTTACTCCTTCCTTTTAAGCAAGATGCTTGAAACAAAGAGATCAAAGACAATCCATGTCTTTGCATTGATCATGGACACAACAAGAGTTATGCTTGCTGTCACAATTGATGCAAGTGAAAAGATTTTGCTGCCCATTTTCATCTTCAAGGGTGCATGGAATGGTCATGTGACTTTGTGGCATTTCCTGATCGCAGCCACTATGCATGTCAAAAGAGGAAGGGATGCATGAGGACATGATGAATAGGTAGATCGACTTCCCTTATCCCATGGAAGAACTTAAAGGTGTCTGGTGTCCTTAATATCCTCATTCTTGATGTTTACCATGGCAACATGACTATAATTATTGTAAATCAAATTCAACAACATGCAATTGAAGTAACCCATATTCCATTAGTCTGCATGTATTTTTGTCAGCCTTTTGTTATTGGGATAAACTAGTCCATCAACACCAGAATGCAAGAGAAGTGGGAGGACTAGATGTTGGAAGGAGAGTGTATTGTACATGGTACCACAAGGAGTGATCACAACAACTGGTAGCGGAGAGGTTTGTCAGTGTTTATGCAAGCATTCCACCTGAGACTGCTAGGAATGCTTGGATGAAAAAGGGTTTTGAATGTTTTCACATAATACATCAATTTAACTTTTTGTTGCTTAAAAAACAAATATTATTCATTTAATTTGCTAGAAATTACAATAAGTGAAAAGCCAAAAATGATGCAATACACACAACCATGGTTATGGTGGTAGAGGTGTTGCATGGGCCAGTTCTGATGATCTGGCTTAAAGACCTCCATGATCTGATGATGGCACCATTCAACCAGCAAAAATTTCTCCTGCTACACACTCCCTTGCCAAGAAGCCAACAGGGCAACCATCCATATTATCACTCTTGATGGTGTTGCATGAAAGCTTGTTTGGTACAATCATGCATACTCAGAGGTGCAGTCCCATGCCGAAATCATCCTGGTTGAGAACCAAAGAGTTCCCCTATCCAAATGGGTGCAATCCACAGTTGTGCCCATTAATCACATGGAAAAAAGCAATAAGAACAATCCTTTCCAAAGTGAATTGGATTACATTCGTTTTGTTGTGCTTGAATTAATGATGATGTGTGGTGAGTTTAGCGGCTAGGCATAGCTCAACAACCAGCCGGAGTTATGAGGACCTATACATCTAAGAGTGTTGCTGGCAACAAGGATAAACCATCCAAGCCGGTTTTAATTTGGCTAGAAAGGTCTAGACACAGAAAAAAACACAAACGTCAGTGAAACTAGACCAATGTAGCTTATACACCGGTGTAGCTTATGCTCCAGCTTTAGGTAATATGATGCTTTTTATCTTTTCTGGAAGGATGACTCTCTTCACTAATTCTACAGAATGTGCTGCATTTCTTTTATCGTATCCTTGGAAAAGGACATTATTTAGGTCTGAGGCCAGAGAGGTAATAACCATCAGCCAGGTTACAATTTTCACTTCATTCACTGGCCAAAGTCATTTTAGATAACCTTGTTTCTTTATCTGCAATCTGGTCCGTATTCAATTCACTTTCAGTGCCTCCATTGACTTGAACCATGTTATCAAGCCTTGCCTCAATTTGATGTAGTTTTGCGCAAACCTCCAAAAAACTGTATGTGTTCTCTTTTGAACTTGCTTCTTCTGTAACATCAAGATGTTCGTCATTTCTCTGCTCTTCTTCTGATTCTAAGCATTGAGGGTGCGGATGGAGACTATTCAAATGATGAGTCAGACCATCTAACCACTTTGGGCAGATCACTTTTATTACTTGATGAAACTGCTCATCTACGTCTGTGAGGAACAAAATTATCACAGCATTTGAGACTAGTTCAGTGTTTGATCTGGCAGTGGCAATATTATACACCGTCGCTACTCAGAATCACCCGGTGAAGCATTAGGCGTCAGTCACATAGATATTACAGGCACTCGATCCATTGTAGACCACTTGGAACTTACTTGCATAAGTAGCCAAAACACTGATCAGAATCAAAATAATTCCGCCAATGAAGAATCGTATTCTCCTTATAAAAAAGAATGATGATCAGTACACTTGAATGAAGATGCGATCTGAGCTACTCAAGCAATGAAAACTAACCTATTGCGATGATGCCAACTTTTTGTAGACATGAGGAGCAACTTGCCGCCATTAATAACATCCTACAAAAGAAAATGTCGAGAAATTTTGGTCAATTCAAGAGTCGTCGAAGCGAGAGTTTTCCTGGCGCTCACTTTTAGAAGATGTGATGCCAACAACACACTGAACATGAACCATCCGATTGCACTTTGGTCGTTTTTATCTTCGCACTCAATACTGTTACGAGGGCATCGCCAAGAATAAATAAATGATTTCTTGTCATCTTCAAAGCTGATTTCAGCAGCTTGAACGAAAAAGAAAAATACAAAAGACTGGAAGGAAATGACAGACAGTGCTATCATCCACGCTAATACGTTTCTCGACAAAAAGAAGCTGTAAACTGAATCACTGCCGATCGTGCTCCATGCATTCAGCTTTTCTGATACAACGAGCTCTCTTGAGACTGTCAAGCTCAATGGCGACTTCCAATACTTGATATAAAACATTGGTAGCAAGGTTATCAGAACCAAAAAAGATAAGATAGAAAGAATCAAAATCCATGAGAAATGCTCGTAGCCTCGTGGAATATTTGCCCTGGATGTGGAATGGCATTCTCCCTGAACGTTGCAACACATTGTACAGCTCATACATTTTAACACATCTTCAAAATCGGTTGGCACACCACAGTCAGATATGAAAGAAGAAACGCCATACTTTTCGGAAATCACTATGTGAGAACTTAGACGAATTTCGCCCGTTAGTCTATTGCTTTGAAGCTGAACGAGCTCAAGATGTTGCAACTGATCAAATTCAGTCGGCATGGTCCCTGAAAAATCATTGTAGTTCAGCCGCAAGAATTTCAGATTGGACAATTTGCAGATATTGTCAGGCACTGATCCTTTGATATCATTGTCACTTAAATCAATGTTCTCCAGCGAACGAAGATCTCCGATCTTAGGGCTCAGTATGCCAGACAACCCATTGTTGGGTAAATTCATTCCAGCCACCTTCGTTTCGTTGTCACAAACAATCCCATACCAAGTACAAGGGTCTCCAAACTGGCTGCCCCATCCAACGCTATTTGTCCATTCCTGCCCTTTGGCCAGTTGAAAAATATCGTACAAGGCGTTCCTCTCCGGTGGACAGAATTTGATGCTTTTTGCCAGATCAAATCTCCGGGCGTCATAACAAAGTCCTAGTGGTGCAGGATAAGATCTTCAAACGAGACCCAAGGTAAAAGAGAGAGAGATAAGCACTCGAAGACGAAGGAACTTCAACAGAGATCATAACATTCGCAACAAGTGATGATACGCACAACATTTCATTGCCGTCAAAACGAACCAGGGCTTCGGTAAAGTCCTTGAAGCTTGCAGGAATAGTGCCAGTGATTTTGTTTCCAGACACATCAAAGACATCAGAGACAACTAAGCCGGAGAAGATTTCAACGCCTTATTACTATGTTGATAAAGAAATTCACAGGGACATAGCTCGGGCGCGAACTCACCCGCAAGCCTGCCAAAATTATGAGATATTGTTCCCCGAAGCTTGTTATTCGACAAGTTGAGCCATCTTAGCTCTGGAAGGTTCCCAATGCCTGCAGGGATGCTCCCTTTCAGTTGATTGCCCGATAGGTCTAACTTGACGAGATCGTAGAGCTTCGCAATACCCTTGGGAATGAATCCAGTAATGCCGCCAGATCCAAGATGTTTTTGATTAGCTAAGTCAAGCTCAGCTACTCGAGGCATTGCACGCGAAAAGTCGATGAGGGTGCCTGAAAAATAATTATTGCTCGCAGCAAAGCTAGTCATATCTTCGAGTACAGGAAGAAGACTGGGTAAAGTTCCGAATAGGAAATTGTTCGAAAGAACAAGCTTCTCCAAATTGAGCGGCAAAGCCAACAGGACATCGGCAACATCTTGATCGATCATGTTACTGGACAGATCAACAACTTGAATTGAACTGTAAGCAGGATTGTACCGACGAATGTGACCTATCGAGGTAAGGTTGTTGTGACTCAAATTAAGGTAAAGAATAGAAGGAGAGAAGAGAATGTCTGCTACCCCAGTCAGCTCATTCTCGGACAGGTCGACAAAGTAGAGCACGCGAAGATCATCCAAATCAGGGCTGTTGTGTGGAATGCTCCCTGAGATAGAGTTGTTTCCGATTGTGAGAACTTCCAGCTCATACAGACCCCCAAATAGGAAACCTTCTCCGTTCTGGACTTGGACATTTTTGCTTTCCAAGCGTATGAGATTCCCTGTAAGGTTGTTATTTCTCAACTCCAAACGGGAGACCCGTCCCCTGGCATTGCACTTGACGCCATACCAAGTACAGTGTGACACTTCGCTATTTAGCCAACCCCTCTTCTTGATCCACCACTTACCACCAAGTTGTTGATAAATGTGAGTCAACGTGATCCTGTCATTATCGACAGAAGAATGATCAGCGATGTTACCTTCTGCGAGGGAACAAGCTAAATCGAGTAAAGAGTGTTTGAAGCCTGTATTTTTCCATATAAGTTGCAAAAAGTCACAATCGCAACTACTAACGCTCCATCCACAGCAGTAAATGAGTGCTTCTTCGCAAGAGGCGCTACTGGGATAGTCAGCGCAAAGCGATTCCCAATAAGTACACTGACAACCAATCTCATCAGCATCGTCCTTACAAAGTATCATGGTGGCATTCAGGCAGTATAAAAAGTCGCCTTCTGTATCTGTTCTATTTTGTTGGATACTGTTTTCACAAGGCGTATCCAAGTAGTTACATTCACGTGGGCCCTGGTTCGTCGAACAGCAATACTCCAACGCATCCTCACACAAAACATCGTCTCCATTGGTGCAGCTCGGCTCAATGACGCATTCACAATTCTTCTCGACATCTATCTCGTTTGCGTGTTGTTTATTTTTGTCAGTGCAGCATTTATGTTGGTCGCAGTGCGCGCTGTTCAAAATGACCCTGCCGACCTCACAAGCCCAATCAGAATATAGACACGCACAATTAGCTCGATACGAACCATCCAGAGACTCTTGATAGAGCGGATTCACGCATCGAAAAAAAGCACAGAATTGTTCAAGGCCTTCAACGGATGCCCCGGCTTCGAACCCCAAGGCACCATTTTGGCATGCATCGTCTAAAACATCCGCACAATCATTGCTCAACCACGAGGCGGCGCCATTGCTGATGCCTGGGAGAAAAAAGATGTCAAAGTTATTGTAGCACTGCAAAGGCTTCAATAGCCTCTCGAGGCACGAGTCTTCGGCACACGAAATGATAGGGCATCCCGAATCAAGGCGCCCTGAGACGACGCCATCATTAGCAGTGTTCGGTCGGTTCAAGTCAATGGTCAATGGCGCTTGGTACTGATCAAGGTATCCACACCGGATCAATGCCGCCCCGTTCGAGATGACATACCACACTTTACTTTGCTCGATTTTAAAGGTATAGTTCCCCGGCGACAAGCAAATTGTTTGATTCGTCGAATTCTGTACCTCTGAAGAAGAATGCTCCATTAAAATTGACCCGTGGAGTTGAGGATCGAAGTAATCCTTGCTCCAAGATATGGCATCTCCGTCATGGGTAGAATGGATGGACCATTGAAACGGGTTGTATCCATCCAAATAATACGGCAGAAGCGCCATCGTCAGGTTTATACAATCTTCGGAGGAAGTCTCTCGAGATAATGCAGGAGAAGCTGTTTTGGACACATCAAGTGCTGTCGAGAAAGCACCTATTCTTTCGTCAATAGGTTGAGTTGTGTCTGCCGCAGAATCAGGAAAGGAACGCGAGCCCAAAGCCAAAGACCGAAAAGTAAACTCAGATTTCAATGAATGTGGATTATCGCGTCGATCATGAAAGCGAGGAGTCTTGCGCAAATTCAATTGGAGCGGAGTTGCCACTGTCGAATGGACCCCCGTGCCGACTTCGCCTCGACAGGCAAGGCAAAGCAGTAATGCCGCCCAAGCCACGAGCATCATCGGAGCCCGTACAACACGCGATAGCAATTTCCGTTTCTCGTCCGCACAACGCACTTTGCTCGCATACGCAGGTTCCCCTCGATCAGCATCTTCCGCCAACACATGCCCAACGACATGAATGCCGTGTTCCGCCGACGAGCCTCGAGCTGCCACGTCCACGACGCAAGGCCCCGCGACTTCGAAAGGAAAGGGAAGGCAGGCGGGCAGCGGTGTTCCCCCCCTGGCTCCGCCCAAGAAGTTGCACAGACACAGCCACTCGCCGTCGTCGTCATCGTCCTGCCTCGCCGGATCGACGAATCGAATCACGAGCTTGACCCGATCGAACGGACCGAAATCGTCGCAGTCCACGCTGATGCTGCGCAGGACCAGGTTGACGCCGCGTTCTACCGTGATTCGAGTGGGACGGGAATGCGCGGGGAGGTGCATTCCCAGTGGAGAACCGATGCGGACGAATCGGTCTTCTTGGGGGAGGTTGGAAAGTGCTGCTCCGCGACGTGGTTCCGTGAATGCGGGAGGTTTCATTGTTAAGGTGTTGTCATTGTAGCGAAAGGACGTTTTGCGAATCGGCAATTATGGGGTGTAATCAGGGTGTAATCCTATTGAAGATCCGAACTCGNAATGAGAGAGGGTGATAACACGATTGTGACAGGTTACATGCGTGGAGACTCCCGCCAAAAAATCCGGTTGCTGTACCAAATGGTGCTGTACGGTCCGAGGACTTCCCAATGGGTGCCTATTGAACCATAAAATTCGTTTATGCCTTTTTAATCATACAACAAATCCAAACCAAAAGCAAAACCTCAGATTTTGTACTGATTTAGGCTGTGATTTTGTTCGGCTAATCGCCCAATGGGGAATTAGCACTTTTTATCATTTTTTATCACTAAAAAGTCTATTGCTCTATTGACACGAGCTATAATTGATTTAGTTTGTCTCAATAGTGCAATTGATAGCAAAAAATCGAAATTTTCTTTTGACATATTCGGTTTAGCTAGGCCCAATAGCCCAATAGAAAGTGCTGTTGACCCCTCATTTTTCGATAGGGCCCAATAGGTCAATAGAATTCTCCCATAAGGCTTCATATGCAAAATGCCACACAAACACAGAACGAACACCTTGCTGTCTCAACCTGAAGGCTGAACACAACAGCAAGCACAACTGGCAGCAAGAATCCAATGACCACAACCCAATCTACGTGGTTACTTTTAATTAATTTATGAATTAATGTAGTTATGAGTGTATGATTAATTGACAAATTAAATAGCTAATCTGTAAATTAATTAATCAAATAACTTAACAAAATCAATTAATTCATTTAATTGGTATAGCCATTGCTGCAACAGTCTGTCAATTCACATCTATTGCAGCTTGATGTTCCAAGCGGCAGACTGGGACTCTTGCACCAAGAGACTGCCGCATTGGTGCAATGTTCTCAAAATAACAAACTTAAAACTTAACTAATTAGTTAATATGACAAAGTTAATTCATTTGTTCATACAAACATAGCTGCAACACTCTGTGGAGTTATGCACATTGCCGGCGTGATTTTGCAAGTGGTGGACGTGGACTTGTTGGCATTGGAAGAAGTCAAGATGGCAACCACTGTAGAGCAGACCAAGAGACTGCTGCATCACGGTCCAAAGTTCTCTCATGAAAAACATTCCCTTGGACATTCGATGGAGTCTGATGAAAACTTGGTTTTTTGTAGGAAAAATAAATTATTCTTGCACTTTTTGAACAGTTTATTGCGCTATCGGACTATTAAACTATTGACAATTTTCAAGATTCTCAACTAAATTGTGATTTTTTAGCCAATAGCAAACAGCAAAAAAATTCAAATATTCGCCGAAAATGCTATTCACCATTGGGCAATTGGCCAAACTAAATCACAGCCTTAGGGCTGGCACCTATTAGTATTGGAAGAGGAGGCCTTCATAGAGGTTACTCCTACGGGAAAATCTTGGCCGGAGAATTTACAACACATCAGTTGCAAATTTCCAATGATGCAGTTGTTTACAATCACGAACTAACAAAAACTGCTTGCAACAGCCACTTGTCACAGATGTAGCCAATCAGTCACGACCCTCCATCTCCTATACAAGATACGACACCACGGCGAAGAGGATCAAGCAATCCAATAAGCCTGTCCCATTCTTAAGCAGTCACAAATACACGACCAACATGTTGTGGAATCATTAAACAGCATGAACAGGAAATACTTGTGGTATCCCCATGTTTTTCACGAGGACATGGACTGCTCTGGGCAACAAGTTCTCAATCGAAAAATACATGGTAATTTCTGGTCACAATCTTCCCAGTAGAACAACATGCCCAATACTTCCAGGAAAGACTTTCTTTGTAACGAACCTCTGTCAGAAACAGGGATTGTCGACCATACAACAAGCACTGTGGACCAAACCATTTTAACAGTGCCTTCTCGTCTTGCGGACAGTTCTGACAAAGAATTCATTGACATTGGTGAGCTCGATCTACAGGACTTTCAAAGGATACGCAACGAAGATCCTTTCATGTACTACTCTATTGTTCAGCATGTGCGAAAGATGAGATCATCTGGTTTTGTTTTTGACCTGGATGGCGTGGATGATGACCTTGGCTGGCCTGGTCCTCATTTGGACTGTGCTCCCCATGACTTAAATCCTGGAACCAATGTTCGAGAGGCTCGATGTGGTCACATTAACCGTGGTAATACTTTCCAGGCATCCGACAATCAAGCGTCGAGCACACCACAGCAACCTATTTCGAAAGTCACTCCCGTTTCCTCAATCTCACAACAAGTTCCATCATTTCTTACACCGCGTTGTCAAGGCCTTCTCTCTCAAGGCGTGTCAGTCTACACAACAGGTGTCGTTGCCCGTAAGAGTCGTCTCTCTGTTGAAGCCGATTGCAGACAAGAAATGGCCGAACTCGTTGCTTCATTTCCGACTATTCCGTGCTCTGGTTTGGCTTCGATGCTTGAGTGGGACAACGGCATTGATTGTGATCTCGATGCAGTGGACATGTCTCTCCTGGGATTATAATAATCTGTGCACCGTGGACTCACCAAAAGCACCCATCTTTAGCGATGCCTGCTAACGTCAAAATTAATCGTCACCTATTTTCCCTCGAAAGATCGGCCATTGCACATCGAAGTAGATTCTAATCGATTGCTTTCTACTTTAACAAAGTTTTCACTGTTTCCTTACTTTTCCTACCATAGATGATTAAATTAGACGTCAAATATTCAATGTAATATGCTACAAGTACGATTATTCATATCTTCCCCGGGCAATCGGCGCTTTGACCCAAGATTAATTTTTCGCATTCTAACACGACTTTTTATGATCGAGCACTTTCATTCTTTCAAGCGGCTCCTCTTAAGCTTCCAGCACGATGTCCATCGCGGTGATACTCCTTGCATAATAAGATGTTGTCATGATCATGATCATCTACCTGCCAAATACTAGAAATTCTAATTTGTGGCTTACTTCGACGAAGCGCCAGCCCTCTCGCAGACTTAAGTGAATGTGTTTCTCCCACCACATCGAACATATATGTTCTCATGCCTTTTCCACAGTAGAAAGCTCGTGTACTCAGAGCCAAAGCCACAGTTATCGTAACTTGCATCATCTATGTTATAACCAGACGATACATAATAAAAAATCTCAGCTTGAGATGATGCCCGAAGATAAACGATTGACGAAATCGTCAAATTCAAGACGATGAGTCGTACAATCATAGATCCGAAAGATCAAGCAACCAACGTTCGACTTGGAATCGTTGAACCAGAAGGCAATCTCTTTTGTGTGCAACGAATGGAAGTCATCTTCTGTCATCTTATTGGTAGCATATATTATTATTTGTTTTGTCTGTTTCTATATTAATGGGGGCTAGTGTCTGCTGGTAGAGGCTGGTAGGAGGGGGACATCCTTTTATGGTAGCCTTTGTTGAAGCAGTATGCTGAGACAAGTCGGAAATTATACATTTCGCCCACTAAAATGTCAGAAGAAAGGCGCGCGTCATCTGCTCAAAAAGAG
>JALLPD010002270.1:0-10450 GCA_036940065.1 Cyclotella cf. meneghiniana
CAGTTGGAAGCTCCTAGAGCTTACAAGTGTAAGCAGATTCTTGGCCTATGTCAACTAGGCACGTTAATTTAATGCCAACTATGAATTATTTGATTTTATTAAAATTTGGTTTTATGTTCAGAGCACTATTGATTTAAAATTAGTTCAGTGATTGCATGCTGGAGTTTTACTATTACTTTTATTAGGAGTACTTTTGTTTTGTTCTCTGCTTCATCACACTTATATCACCCCCCCCCAACTCACACCAACAGACAGACAGACACCTCATATGAAAAAAGTTTAGTAGCTTTGGAAAAGTCCCAATAGATCAAACTTCCCCCCATCAGTTTTTGCTCCCCCAACTCCTTTGATACCCCCCCCACCATCACCACCATCCATGACAGTGCAATTATTTGTTCCCCAGTAATGGTTCCCCTCCATGCTCTAATCACCCATCATTTGTCCCTGATTCATACTTGTGCCATATTGAATATTGTGCACTCCTAAAAAATTAAATCAATGCTGCATGTGTTCCTGAAACAATTGGATGTTTCAAGAGTGTGTAATGTTGTGTATCAATGGAGTCCACTGATCTCGAAGTGCTGTGGCAGATCCCATGGTTATTCATGTATCATTGCCTAGTTATGATGTGAATTAAGATAAAAAATTATAACCTAAAGGTACCAATCATACCAGACCTACATAGGAACACCAACAGTCTACTGCGTGAAGTAAGTAAGTAATGACAGCTGTAGAACAACATAACAACTACTCAACAAGTCAACAACATGCACAAAACTTCATGTTGATACAACTCTAGATTGACCTAGTGAGTATCAATATCATGACATAACAACTTAGCAAGTTAGAAAGTGGTTAACTACCTACCTAGACATTTTTAAGCACAATGGAGTCTTTAGACGCCACCCCAGATGAGATAGCATTGCAGTAAGAACCGCCTAAGAGAGCATCTCACCATTTATGAAAAACCCCATCTTCATAGGCATAAGGATACTATGGTCCATATTAGTGTACTACCTTCTGGTCTACCCATCTCTGTATTCTGTAACTGCAACATGGTCAAGCATTCAACTGTGCTCCCTAGCTGTCCAGATCGCAGTATGTTTCCTTTTTGCCTATGCTTGATGCTAAATTGCTGAGACCTATGTTGAGCATCCAGTGGTCTTCCTCTCAAAGCCCTTCCATTTCTTGTTGGAGTTGAGCTTTGAATGCCATCAAGTTGTGCTCTCTAGTCATTGAGGCAAGGATGCCTGCAGTGTCATCATGGATAAGAAGATTCTGATAAATCCAGAGTCCATGGGTGATTTCCAGAAGATATCAAATAAAACTGAAAGCTAGTTACCCCTTCTGTGCAAGACATTCATGATGTCCTGAACTATTACTCTGTAATTGTGCAGAGAGCTCTGTTGCCACCATGCCTTCCATACATCTCATCCATCTGATCTCTTGTGCTTTTGCTGCAACAAGTAAAAGATTAGAGAGAGACTGCGGGTGTCACATCTCTTCCATTGTACTCTTTCTGCATCTTTTGATGTAGGAGATTACCAGAACTATCAAGTTGGGCGGGAAGGCCTATTCTTCCAGCCAGTACATCAGATCATCTGCAAACTTCTACACCATCAGGACATGTCCTTCCTCTGGACAGGCCAGGACATGCCTGTGGTTTCTATGTGTATTGTACACATGGGAAAGAGAGGGGAGAAGATTCGGCTTTCATTGCACTTTTGGAATGTTGCTGCAAAACCAAACCTGTTTACATGCAAAAAATTGAAACATCTTGGGGAGGTCTTGTAGCATTCAGAAAACTGTATGCCAGTCTTTGTCAAAACCTTCTGGGGACAGGATGCTTTGTTTTGTGAACAGTTCTTTGCTTCCTGTTGAGGAGTAACAAATCTGATCTCCTTGACCATGTCAGCCTTCACCTTATGACCATCTATTATAAGGTTGATGTTTTCAAGGGGGAGGGTTTCACCTTGTTGTGGCATTCGAAGAAGGAAATCCCTAATTGCAAGCTTGGCTTCTGTATCACAACCATGATTTACTGTTCCACGCAAGTGAGCTGACTCCATTCGACTATATCATCCTGATATACCTTCACATATAACAGGGAAACCCAGAGCCTTCTCAATTGAACTAACATTTTCTAAACATCCAAGTGAGGACATCGCACAGAAACCTTAGTACTCCAAAGCTCACATACCTGGTGAAGTACTCATTGGCAGTCTGAATGGATTGAGACATGTCCACACAGACCAGGATGGGCAGTCTGTAGAGTGAGGTAGAACACCATCAGGCCCAGCAGTTCACCTTGGTATACATTTGCATGTCTTTTGGTTTGTGCAAAATGTAGACTCAATTGGCCATGTCCTCATCGACACTCCAGGATGGGAGCAGCAGCACAGACAGCTGTGTTTGAGATAAGACCCATCTGTCACACACAGAAGTGAGTTGGCTTTAATTGCTTGAATAAACCAGTTTGTTTTGTTGGAGCATTGCATGGTAAGCCCTGCTCCAACACTGCCTGCCTTATGAAGATACTTCCATTGCCATTCTCCACTCCAAGACTTCAGAACATATAGAAAGGATTTATGATACTGTTGTGGTGAGGGGACTAGAGCCACCGAGGTAATTTGAGTGGAGCCATCCGAGAGTCCCTGGACAGAGCAAACATGTGTGCATGGTAAAAAATGCTTAACCCAACCCTGCCGCTTATACCTGGTGTGTCATCCTTGATGATCATTGAGGGAAGCTCTATATTGACAGGGAGATGTACTTTCTGTTACTGTGTGAATGAGGGTGTCAGTTGTGGTGTTTTTGGACCATTCCTAATGTTTGTGCCCTTCTGCAACAAATTTTCTGAGACCATTTCATTTGCATCCACCTGGTGCTAGTTGTCTGAGACTGTGCTGACAGAGCCGGATATTGTGAGGAAGATATTTGTTGCCAAGCAAAAGTCCACTTTGACCATACCTCACCTTTCTGCCAAAGCCTCATGTATTTTTGATCTAGTGTTCAACCATCTGCCCAAAATACATCTGATTCATACAAAACTTCCAGGTATTGTCTAACTCAGTTAATGATGATTGCTCCCAATGGTCCCACAGCCCAACCTTTTCACAAGCAATCATAAACCACTCATCATCTTCGAGTGGTAGTGTATTCTCACCTATCTGCACTTGCCAAAGGAAGCGGAACTGAGGTACCATAGTTGTGTCACAAAGCTGGGGGTCACTATGTGTCCAAACGTGCTGTAGTCCAGCAGGAAGGATTGAAAACTTTGGCCTATCTCTAGAATGAGTACTCCCACTTACATTTGCATCTGGGTGCCAGGATAGAGTCAGTTCCACATGTGTTAGGAACTGGACCACAGATTCCATTGCTCCCTCTATATCACAGTGCAGAAAGCCCACTCGAAAGAACCTGCAGTCTAACTCTTTTAGTTCTCCCAATGTGCTTTTAATCACACCTCGAATTAGACAGAGGATATAGTATGGCTTGTGCATCAATTCAGTGATTTCCTCATACTTGCCAGGGATGTCACAGAGGCCATATCACACTTTTGGTCAAAACATTGTTTTAACAGCAAAGTGAAGTTTACAAGGCCATAGTTCAGCTGATCATTCCTGAGAAGACCACTCAACTGCTTTGTGTTGCATGAGTAACAGTGCCTGTAGATTGACTTTATCCTTAGTTGAGTGTATAGTTAAGGCTTGGATAGCCGAAGGGCAGGATGACATGCTAAAGGTTACTCTGGATTCATGCATGCACTGAGAGGTGTGTGATTGTGGCAGAGGATCTGTCGGGCAAGGGTATCATTATACTCAAGTTCACTTGTTTTTCATCCTCTAAATAATATCAGTTCCCATCACGGTCCCACTGCAAGCCTACAAGGTAATAGAGGCACTTATCTGGCTTGAGAGCCCTTCCCATTGCTGCTAGCTATTGCCCCCAGTTTGTCAGGCTGAGTAGGGTCTCAATGCATTTTCCATCGACTTGCTGTTAAAGTCTAAGTGCAGTATGTCAGTATTTTCCACAAAAGAATAGCAGAAAGTTTGTGGATTAATTTTGAATTTGGGCAAAGAATGAGGCACCATATCCTCTTGTTTTATGTGCATGGAGTATTATAATTGATACAACTGCCCATCTAGCTGGGGTGGTGCTGTTACCTGCCTGAACCCATGCATCTTCAACTCTACTTTGGCACCCTTTGAGCATCTGAGTTACCAAAGGCAGTGCACAGGAAGAGCTGCATATCTTGTATTGTGCCACACATTGTATTGTGAGCACTAAGTGAGTCCTGAATGCATGGAAGACCAAGGAAGAGATAGCATGAGTAGCTTGATTGTAACAGATTGCCATATCAACAGAGACTAGGCCATCAGACTGTAGTATTTGGCAAACCATGTTGAAAAAGAGCACTTTAGCCAGGCTGCCATCTGTTGCCTCTATGTATCTCTCACTGAATTTCTCTTCTGGCATCAATCCATACTTTTGTGCATAGTCCAACATGCGCTCACTATATATTAGCTTGTTCATTGCAATAAAATTGGCTTCCATCAGGAGAATAGCCCTACGATTTGTAATGGGCCAAATCCCAGCCATCCTTTCTAGCATTACACAGAGCCCCTTCAACCAGCAGGTCAAGTGAACACCATGGTATATATATAGAGAAGTTTTAAGTGTGTTCAGAGAGTAGACAAAGGGAGAATAACTCCCAGCAATGAAGTGCTGAAATGCAGTTTTGAGACTTATGAGGATGTGTCCTCTTACTTTTTCACCATTTATGTTGCCAGACATCTGGATTGATGATGCTCTGCACTGAGTTCTGTGGAGTAAGTTGACTGTATTTGGTGACCAACTGTAATATTTGTTGAGTAGCCTCTAAGAAGTTTAGCCTAAATTGGTCCCATCCAAGACTTTCTCTGCAGCTTCAGATCTACATAGTATCCAAATTTTTTGCACAGCTCTTGGGTGCCTCTTCAGCAAGATGGGCAAGGGACTTATGGTTCTCATGCCATATCAAGTCCTGTACATTGCATTGTGTTGTAAACTCCCATACCTCTCAATTGTCTCTGCTACTTATACAGCCCAAACAATGTTGCCATGTTGTTTTCCCAGTGACCATGTGAGTCTGCCCCCAAAACAATGATTGTTCTCTTGTCATATAATCTGTAGAATTTTTTTGGCATTATCATCTTTCCTCTCCTTAGCTGCTTCCAGTTGATGCTCATTTCTGTGTTTTTGAAGTCATCACACTTTTGCCAACATTCATGAAGTCACTGTGAGAGTACTTCCACCAAGATGGTGAAGGGGCAGTGCACTTGACATTGATGTCCACCCATCATAACTCCCCTTGTTAATCTTCTTCCCTGAGTGGAACTTGAAGAGTCTTCTTTATATCTGGGCCTGCTTGATCTGATCCAGAGAGTGGCCTCTGCAGAGAAGAGAATAGTGCCACTATGCAGTTTGCAACACTTTTTTTCCAAACAGAGTATACAGTCCCAAGACATTGTGTCTATCACATCCAGTATATGGCATAGATCATCAGGTTGAGTAGCTGAAGTGTGTGCCTCAGTGAGCTTCTCATGTATCCTGTTTTGAGAGAATTGACATTCTAGCTCTTCATTGTGGATTCAGGTGTTGAGGCGGCAGATGCCCAGCCTAATTAAGGCTTGTGGGTCTGCTCCAGTGAGGGATTTACCTAGGGTCACCAATGCCATAGCTCATTGGCATCACACCAACATATGCAATTGAGATCTCCTGGGAGACCCAGATTGTGTCAATGGGCATTGAACCTCTAAAGTACATGACCTCCATCATTTGCTGGGATGCAGAAAATATTTGACCTGATTTAGACCATTGGGGTTGGTGAGTGTTCACTCTATCACACCTGATAAATATCCCATTTGGATGGAGACAAATAATCAGATATTATCCTTCTTCTTTCCAGCACTTAAGTAGAATCATGAAGTCTGTGAGAAAGTGATGCAGCAGTTCCTCATACTTCTTTTTTGAGTAATGAAATATCTGTGTTGCTGTTGGTGAACTGTCCCAGACAACACTTTATTGTTTTTACAGAGGACATATCCTACCACCACAATTGTTGAGTGATTTTCTTTTCCTTTGAATTCCATGTACATCCACTGTGGGTTTATGTTTTTATGGTCTCAAATGGTCTCACGATCTCAAATAGTCTCAAATTTAATCTGCTTTAATTTAAATTTTGATGCAAACACTACCACTTTTTCAAAACATAATATTTCTTCCCCCAAAACTCACAAGTCCAAAAAATGATCAAAGTGCGTAAGAATAAATCCAACCTTGACCCACAACACCATCACACCAGGTCCAAATCCATTCACCTCTCACATCCTACTCAAAGATCATGTCTTAACATGTGTAATGAGGTGTTACATGTAACATCAAAAACACTGTCTTCACAGATGTCACCTCTCACCTTATCAAAGAGTCCAAAAATCATCAAAGTAATCAAAAGAATGGCTCCAATAGTGACCCAAAAGACCATCATACCACCAATAATCTCAAATCCAACCTTTATATCTCTCTCAACCAATTCAAATGTCATGTCATTCCATACATAACAATGACATACATGTAACATGTAAGACACCATTTGCACAGCTGTCATCCTCACCTTCTGTCAGTTACATATATAACAACGTGCAACAAATTACAGTTCATAATACTTACTCATTTTATGAGACAGAAATCAGCAAATAAACACCATCGGAGGGCTCAATCTATTGTGTTGTTGTATAGTTCCAAATGAAACAATTCCAAAGGCTTACAAGTATGAAACCATAAAATATCACCGTCAGTCACAAAAGTCCCAGAAAAAACAGGACAGAAATGTTACATATAAATTATTACAAACATAGCCATGCTCAACTAAGAGCTCACTTACATATTGATCTGCCTGATACCCTGTCAGAGAATCTCCCAAACAAGCTTACATTACCATGCATTGTGTTATCTTGCATGTGATTATTATGTACATGACAGCATTCAGCACTACATGTGTATGTCAGTTACATATATAACAGCACAGAATTCAAATTGAAACACTGCACTCAAACAATTCAAAAGTATCCATTTATTGCCCCTCTGTGGGCACTGTTTCATCAAAATGACACAAATTACAGCAGGCATATGTGAGTTTGGTGGTAATCAATACAAATAGTTACATATGTATGGATGTTACATCATAACAAACACACCTGTGCAATGAAGGTTTTGCATGTAACAGCATTACATGTGTATGTGAGTTACATATATAACAATATGTAACAAATTACAGGTCATCATACTTTACTCACTTTATGAGAGTGACATAAGCCAAGTAGCTGCTTACACGCATAAGCTCTATGAGCTTCTGCTTGAAACCTCCAAAGGTCTTCTTCACTTTGGGCAATATAAAGGAAGTACAACAGTAATAAGATTTTAGTATTTGAGAAACAATATTCAAACGGCATTTTCTTTCTCGCAAAACACCCATATTAATTACAGGCATTTCTCAGCAAAAACATCCAAAAAAGGATTTCTTATCCTTAGAAACCTTCTCAAGGGACAGTTCCTGTTGGCAGTTAAGAGTAAGGGATCAGTCATTTAACTGCCCCAAAATGACTGCTAATCTCTTGCATGTATTGTGATACATGATATACCATGCATTCTATTTCTAGTAATTCAAATATCATAATTTCAAATAATCAACAATTCCAACTTTTCCACCTACAAAATACCACCTAGTATGTTTTATCCAAAAACGGCTTAGGTCACTGTCTTAAGATAGCCGTAGTGTATCTTGTGCTTGAGCCAACGACAAATTCGATTTTTTCAGAAGGTAAGAGCAAAGTCAAAATTGCTTTTTGTATGAAAAATGAAGACGGGATTTCCATGTTTCCCGTGATTGGTGAGCTTCAAGATTGACAGATTTTTTTGAACTTTGCAATCAACAGAATTTTTTGATCTTCGCAATCGATGGTATTCTGCATGCAGAATAACCACGTTGTGCCTTGGTCCTAGGATGCATGTGACAATCTGCTAGATTTCTAGTGTGTATGAGATAACTATAGGTAGGTGGGTAGTGGGACACCGTATGTAAGAATGTAACAGTGTCCCTAAAGTAACGGGCTCATGGACTATATACTAGACAAGTACTTGTCCCCTTGCGTACTGATGATGCTTGGCTTTAGTTGTGATGGGTGTTAGTCTGGAGGAAGTTAGTGTTTTGATTGGTTGAGTCGATCAAGCAATCAAAGAGGAGGAATTGAGAGGATATGTGTGTCTCTGCAATGATGTGCATTGGTAAAATAGTGGGGAGTGTGGTTCTCCCACAATTTTCTCATCTTACAGGCAAGTGTCAAGATGGTCTGTGCTAGGTAGGGTGATGTCTTTGTGAGGATATGGATATCCTTCATATCCTGTGATGCAACGTAAAGGTGTGTCATCACAATCTGTGGTTGTCCTTAGCTAGATACAGATAGGGCAATGTGATGCGGATGCAACTATTCAACTGACTTAGAAGCTGGCCCCAGTCTATCAAGGAAATTCTGCAAGCCGAATAACCATGCGGTGCCTTGGTCCTAGGATGCATGCGGCTGTCTGCTAGATTGCTAGTGTGTATGAGATAACTTGAGGTAGGTGTGTAGTGGGACACACTATGTAAGGATGTAACAATGTCCCTAAAGTAACAGGCTAATGGACTATATACTAGACAAGAACTTGTCCCCTTGCGCACTGATGGTGCTTGGCTTCAGCTCGTTGTGACACCCATGCGCTCCTGGAGTGGAGGCACAGTGGACACGTGGTTTGTTGATTGGAAGTGTGGAGGGTCATAGTCGTAGCAACATGACGTGTATGCCACTGTGACAACACAAAGTGCAATGAGATGAAGGCATCTTGCAGACAGCCCCTGTGGGCAGGAGCATGAAAAAAATATTGATGTTGCATGGTAGATTCCGTGGTGCAGTGTGAGATTGTGGGTAATGCAAAAAGGATGACAGGTGCATGTGGCATGCAGGTGCGGGAGCATAGGGGTGTGGTGTGTGTCCCGTGATTACAGTGGTCATTGTCCTGTGGGCACCTTGGGGGTGACCCAGTGGGAGTAGAATTAGTGTGGGTGATGATGCCGGCAGGTGGAGTTGACGGGAGGGTGCAGGGTGAGCCTATTTTTCAGATATGTTGTCCGAATCAACATCCAAGGCATCCGCTGCAAGCATTTCAGTGACGATCTCATGGTGCCTGTTGTCCGCAATGAGGAAGGTGTTCTTTGTGTGGCAAAGCAGATGTGTGAGGAGGATGCTCAGATGGTCAAGCATCTGAATGGTCCAGAGGACAAGGGGCTTGTGGGGACGGTTGCTTTTCTGCAGGTATGATTGCATGATTCGGAGGAAAGGTGTAGGGCAAAGGTGCACACGACAATCAACATTGCCAGTGTGTGGATATCCTTGAGAGTCAGGTTGCAGACAAATTGGGCCTTGATAATGGTGCAGACGTTTGTGAGGTAGGCATGGAGGTGGTGCACCTTGCTCATGGCCATGCTGGTTGCAAGGTCATCTTGACCTTGCTGAGATTCTCCTTGGCTTTGCCAAGGAGTTCTTTGGCTTTGCGGTTGTATGAGGCAGACTTGCATTCCTCCGGAAGAGACTTGGAGTCTGGGACAAATAGAAGTAGTGGAAGTGCTTCTTACTCTCACCAGTCGGATGGAGAAGGTCAACCATGAGGTGGAGGAAGTTGGTGGAAGAAGTGAGGGCCTCTGGGATGTTGGTGAACATGTTGGCCATCACTTTGTTGATGCCAGCCCTGTCAGGGCTGCAGTAGATCCACTCGCCATTCTTGGTAAGGGTAGAGAGGTGAAGTGTTTCGGCTGTGTTATCCCAGCCAAGGTTTGCAAGCTTTGCCCAATCATGGAGCCTGTTTGAGTGGTGTGTCTTTGGAGGGGAGTTCGACCCCAGCTGTACCAGGCTTAGTTGGAAATGTCGGCATCATGTCATGTCACCGGACCCCCCCAAACAACATAACGGCCGCCGACATGCAGACATGTCTTGAAAATGTCAGGAATGTTGGCCCGACATGTCATCAGATTTGTCATCCGGACCACGCTAGACAACATGACATGTCGTGTTGGGATGACATCAGCGGACATATCGGTAGATATCTTTTGGACATAAAGAAAAATGTCATGTCGCCAAAGACATGCCCACATGTTGCCAACCTGTCGCCGACATGTCGGTAGATATCTTTTGGACATAAAGAAAATATTATGTAGCCAGGACATTTCTTGGCATGTCATTTCTGGACTTGTGCTTAGTCTGGTCAAAATCCTGTATACATACAACAATTTTTGAAAGAAAATATAAGGCAATGGCTAGGAAGTAATGTGGGCTGAAAGATCACCTTCTATAAAGACTTAATAGCTAATTAACAAATA
>JALLPD010002271.1:0-10438 GCA_036940065.1 Cyclotella cf. meneghiniana
GGAGTTTTTGGTTGCAGTGTATGAAAAATACAATGTTTGTGAAGTTTGGAAGGACTCCAGCCTCTATTATTAGATGACATTTCAAGGTTTCACAGAACCATAACTGAAATGATGAAGAGATCCTATAAAATGATTGAAGAGAAAGTAAACTGTCATGTCTGGTACAAGAAGTCATGACTTAATGTTTCAAATTTTGTTCAACAGAAACAGTCAAATTTCTCTAACTACAGAAAGGCACATAGAAGAACACTTAATGCTTAAATAAATATTGCAAAGATAGCATATAACAGAGTGGAACATACATCTAGAGATTTAATGCATTGGATTCTTTGAACCAAATTTCATTGTACATCCACATGGGTTGCCAAGAAAATATTCCTGGCAAAAGTCCATTTAGAGCTCTGAGGAAACTGTGGGCAAAGGAGCTGTCTATTTGTCAGATGTATCTGGCTACTCATGTGGCTTCAAAATTTAATCCTGAAACCTGGGTAAGACTGCATAGCCCTCTGGGACTATCTCAAGAGCTGGTGTCCAGTTCAACAGACCTCAGATGACCACTTCATATTGGAAGCTTTATAAGCCAACATGGGATAAGGGTTTGAAGCTCATTTGCATAGAACTTGGAATGTTTTCTGCATCAATGGCTATACCAGATAGCAAAGTATTGACAAGTTTGAGATAACACATTGCCCTACATGAACAATTTTATAGTCATTGGAAGTAAACTATTGACAGACTATCTGACAACATGGTGCAAGCATTTTGGTTTAAAAATGCGCAATCATAAAAAGAATGATACTGGTCTGAAGTCTGCACATTTGTTAAAAGTCAATTCTGATACCCACCAAACTTTTGGAACTAACACTATTTTATTGGCAATTCAATCACATTATCTGTCATGAACGATCTGCATGCACTCTTTGTCATAAATAAATAAAAGGGAAGATTCCCCAATGTTCAGGAGACACTGGAGGCTTGGTATTGTGGATGACCTGGGCATCACACCATGATCTAGTGCCCCTGAAAAATGCACTGTTTGTGAGTATGATTGGGCCCACATGATGGCATATTGGAGTAGGCAAATCAATTCTGTCACATGATAATTCAGCTTGGATTGTAGAAGGTGTTAGTAGTAATTGACAATGGGGATGCAGTAGCTTACTTCTAGCTTTCATATTTGAAAGGTTGCAGGAGCTGAGGAAGATGTGCATTTCACTCATACTCTTTATTGCTTTGTAGTGAAGAGAAGGCATATTACTAGCAAGAAGAGAATATGTCTATTTATTTTGTCGGTTACTTTCAATGCAGTTGTTGAGCTCACTGAAGTTGCAGCAGCATATTTGAGGAAATTTTAGGTGAATTTGTCAGCTCCTGTGCTAACTCACCAAGTGCTAGTGACATAGCAATTGCAATGACACCGTATCATTTGAATGATTGTTGCCTTACCATGATCACATGGCAACTTCATCTATGATACAATAGTGACAACCTTGGGCCTCACAATGTCGAGGCATGGCAAAGCAATAATCAAACTTGCTGAGCGTAGCAAGGACAAAGCAACAAGACAAGCATGATTTGTATAAAAACACTGTTTCTGGTTGTGTTATCATTTAAATTAGTGGTCATTATTGAATTGCTACGAAATAATTAAACAAAGCTTTACAAATATGTTTTATCTTGAACCTCGACTTATCTGATTCTTCAACGAAGATACATAACTTTCCAAGTAACGTTCTTTCGACTTCAATATTTCCACAGTCTGCTCCAACTTGGATAACTCACCCTTCCTCTTGATATCAACTCGTTTCTGCTGCTCGAGTAATTGGAGACTTTCTTGTAAGGCTGCATCGGTATCAGCACGGCTACGAATCGCTTCATTAAGCATAGACTTCAAACTTCCTATTGACTCTGAATTATCATGTTTGAGCCTCTCATTCTCTTCCATCAGTCTATTTAACTTTTCTCTGCATTCTTGGAGGACTACTCGTAACTTAGAACTCTCTTCTTCCTTTCTTTTCACGGCATTTTTGTACTCGATTTGGAAATTCTTGGCTTGAGTTTCTAAGCCATGAATGCGTTCTCGCATTGTTGATTCCGTTTGTTGGGTACTCACAAGTTTTTCTCTGAGGTCACTCAGCTCTAGTACTTGAGATTCGAGTACATGGATGCGCTCTCTCATAATACTCTCTAACTTCATCATTTCAGTTAGCTTGTCTGGCATTGGCCGAAGGTCAGTCAGTTCCGTTTCAAGATTGTGAATTCGTTCTTGCATTAAAGTTTCTGATGCCGACTTAGATGCCAATTCTTCTTCGAGTTTATTGTTTTGTGACAACGCAGCTTTCCGCTCAGACTCACTCTCCTTGAACTGTGATCTCAGAACTCTACTGTTCATTTTCTCCTCCTCTAGTGCATCCTTCAGACCAGATACAAGGTCAGACAAAGAATCTAGGTCATTCAGAGCCTCTGTATTTTTCCTCGTAAGAGTTTCAACCTCCTGAAATAAAAAAATGGTAATGAGACAGGGAAGAAAAAATCAAGCAAACCAGAACAAGCTGCACAACAGCTCAAACTTACAGTCTGTTGCAGCTCGATGTCTTTCTCATAAATTTTGCGATTTTCTTCTTTCTCTGATTCAATTAAATGAAGCTGATTCTTGAGTGAATTGATGACTTTTTTCATTGACTCTGTTTGTTCTTCAAGCTCAACTCGTAGTGCCGATGATGTTTCAGCAAATTCAGACTTAAGCTTGTCACAGTAAGTCACCATTTCGTCGAGGTGTCTATTGGCAGTTTTAGACTGCTCTTGCAATGAATCGATCTGTTGTTGCTTTGAAGAAATTGCAGACGCCATGCTGTTCATCTCCTCCTTGATAGACCATATTTTTTCTTTGCTTGCCTCTAACTCAACCAACAAATGTTCTTTTTCATCTCTTATTTTTGAAAGTAGATGCTCTAAACTTGATTGGTGACTCTTGTGTTTCTCTAAATCCAGTTCGAGGGAAGACTTGACAGTGCACAGCATTTGATATTGCTCCGTTCGTTTGTCTATATCATTCATCAACTGTTCTTTTTCGCTGGTTAGATTTGAGACCAGCGTATGGAGGCTTGATGAGTCATCACGTAGCACCTGGCATTCTTGTTGGAGGGAGTTATGACTAGCGCGAAGATTGTTGTAGGCTTTCATGTTTTCTTCGATAGAGAGCAGAGTCTCATGCAGCTTACTCTTCAACTCATGCTTAGACACCTCAGCTTCCTTGAGTGCCTTTGAAACATCGAGATTTTCTTGTTTAAGAGCATCGTGTGATGCCAAAAGAGACACGTACTGATGCTTGAGTTCTGACAATGCACTCTCTGCTGAACGAGCATCGTCAAGTTGCATGCGAACATTTTCCAATTCTGTCTCAAGCGCCATTTTTTGATCAAGCTGTTGGATGACCTCCCTATTCTTATTGGTGAGCTCGATTATTTGAATCTCAAGTAACGACATACTTTCATTGGATTCACTAAGTTTTTTCTTCAAAGCATCAATTTCCCCTGTCTTCTCACGCAAAGCACTAGCATTGCTTTCACAAGTATCCACCAATTCTGCCTCGAAGGCTTGGATCACTTCATTGAATTCTGATTTCAGCCTATCCACTTCTGACTTAAGTTCTTGTTTGGACTTGACATCCGCTGCCAACAGTTGTTTCTTCAGGAGCTCAATCTCATCGCAATAGGTTTTAGCTTCTTCTTCGTACCTATTTTGAGCGCAATCAGCTACTTCGTTAGCTTTCTTTAGCTGGCTGCACTCACTCTTTAGCCCAGCAAAATTTTCTTCACAGTTAGCAAGCTTTGTCTTCAATTCATCAATTTCTTTCTGTTTCTTCTGTAAATCTTCTTGCCTTCCGGTGACTTTATTCAGTAGCTGACTTCGCTCAAACTGTGATGAAACCAGTTCATCATTACATTGAGCTAGTCTGGCATTTAATTCATAAATTTCGTCTTGAGACGTCTTCAACTCTTTCTCCAACTTCTCCTTGATTTCAGCGGCGTGCTTCAACTCATCACTGCGCTCATTATCAAAAGTCTCCAACTTACTCTCCAAAGTCTGGAGTTTCGTCTTTAAATTATCAACAACGGCATTTAGTGTCTCCATTTTTGCAACTGTTGTTTCGCGCAGCTCCCTCTCCTCACAAACTAGTTTTTCGAGGCCGTTGATTGTCTCCCCGTCTTTCTGAACATGGAGTTCAAGTTCAGACTCTAGCTCGTCAAGTCCAACCTTCGTGTCATTCAACTGTTGGGTTAAGAATGCAATCTCTGTCTCCTTTTCCTCCAATTCTGACTTGGCTTCGCTTAATTCTTGTTCTAGTGATTCCAGTCGCGCCATGGAGGCTTCCTTAAGGTGCCTTTCATCCTTCACCTGCTGTTCAAGGTTTTCAATGATTTCATTGTCTCGCAGATCGTGAATCTCTATTTGTGATTTTACTTTCCCAAGTTCAACCTTAGTATCATTCAACTGCTGGGTAAGACACTCAATTTCATTCTCCTTTTCAGAAAACTTCGCCTTCGCAGCAGCAATCTCGGATTCATATTTGTCGCACGAATCAGAAAAGGCTTGAATAGAATCACTATGCGCCTGATGGAGTTTGTACATTTCAATGTTGAGCTCCTCTCTGGTCTTCTGTATGTCGTCACAGTAAGTCTGGTTCAACTCATCATAAAGATTCTTCGCTCTGTTCAAGTCGTTCTTGAGAGATTCGATTTCGGCTTGTTTTGCGGATAACGGAGCCGTGGTACAGCCGTCAACGGAGCCCTCCTTAGATATTGTAATCTGCAACTCTAGTTGAGCTGCTCTAGTCTTAGCCTTGTTGCACTCTTCCTTCATCAGCTCGATTTCTCTGTCTTTGTCTGCTAGCATAGCTTTGATTTCCTCGATTCCTGACGTGCACATAATCATTGATCTTTGAGGACGTTCCTTATCTGACTTGAGCCGATTACCATCCAGATTACATTGACCGGAAGATTCATAGCGATCTAGTAACATTCGCATGGCCTGGTATGCTGCATCAATTGGAACTCTCTTCTTCCTCATTTTCGAGAATTTTACCTTCAAAGTGTCCAGCTTGTTCCTGATTATTTCTATTTGATCATTGTGCAAGGCTCTTTCCTTCTCTAGCAATTGTACCATATCTTCCAGAGATGATGAAAGCTCAGCATTGCTCTTGCGTTCAATATCATATGCCTTGATCATTTCTTTTTGATCTGCCCCTATCTTTTGGAGTTCTTGCTTCAAGAGTTTCACCTTGGTTTTTGTAGTTGCATGATCTTTCTTCAACAGTTTTACTTCAACCCTATGTTCAAGCTTGAGATTAGACAAATCTTCACCCAATTTTACTGCCGCTGACTCTTTATCTGGATCTTCAATCACAGCCTTCAATGCGGTCAGTTCTGCTATCAATTTATCACGTTCCCTTTCTAAACTTTCGCACATGCATGCTTTGATCTTGTTATCAGACCACTCCTCCTCTTGGTTCATCAACCTATCTTCCAAGTGAACCACCTCCTCCACTTCTTCGCATGGCGAACGAAACACCTTGATCTCCTTCTTGGAGCAGTTGACAACATTATCCTTGTTATGACTTCGGCACGATGTGGGCAGGTCATCCAAACAGTCGATTTTCGCACAGTTCAAAGATGTTTCCAGCCTCTGAACTTCATCTTCCAACTGATCTCTATCCTGCTTTCTGAGTTCAGTGTTTTTATGCATTCCTTCTTTCTTCGGAATGTTGGTTAGAGCATACTTACAACGATCCTGCTCCACTGTGCCATTAATCTCTTGCTTCTTATAAAGATGCAACCTTTCCTCAAGGGAAAGAAGCTCCGTGTTCTTTTCATTCAATGAATGCTCCAATATTTTAACCTTTGTAGCCAAGCTGTCACGTTCTTGCTTAATGGCAACAGTGTCGATAGAGGAGGACTCCAGGGTAGCAGTTTGAAATTTGAGATCAGCCCTAGTCGACTGAAGCCCTTCCAAGAAGGTAAAATGATCTGACTCCACAAGGGTTGGCTGAAGGTTCTTGTCTAGAAGCTCTGGAATTAATGATTCTACTGATTCTTCAGTTAAAGTTGCCCTGGTTGTCTTCTTAGATGCCTGCTCCTCCAATGAAGCAGTATCTTCGCTGGCAGAAAGCTCTGTCGATCTTACTACTTGAGCCGTGAGTTCATCTCGTTCGTTCACTGCAACTTTCAAATGCTCAAAGAGCCCCGACTTACAGGCATGATCCATAACCTTGCTGTTGTCAACTGAATTGTTTTTCTTGATGTCCAATAAGTTACTTTCTTGAAGACTTTCACCACTTCCTGCTCTAGAAGTAGCACAGTGCTGGACCATCTCTCGGGCACCATCTTCCAACTTTTGCTTCAAGCGAGCAATCTCCGCCTTGTGTTCGGCATTCTGTCTATCCACCTCAGTCTTCAATTTCTTGGTTTCTTCCCTCGCACGATCCCGGTCAGCAGAGGATGATTCGACCAAAGTACACATTTTGGTGAGGTGAGCCTTCATTCGATCGTACTCCTTAGTGTACGTGGTATTGCAATCTGATAGCTTCTTCTCGAGTGCGATGATTTCAGCGTCCTTGGAAACAAGTTCATCCTTCTTTGTTGCGACTTCTGAGATTAGAGCTTGAGTATGCATACACTCAGTCTGAAGCTTTGTCTCAAGCTCATCAATAGTTTTGCTGTAAATCGAAAGCTCTGCCTCCAGCTTGGACTGCTTCTTCTCAAATTCATGGCGTAGCTGGGCAACTTCCATATCATTCCTTTCGCTACACATGGTATGCTCCTCCATCAATTTTGTCAAGCTTTCATTTACTGTGTCTAATGCTTCCCTGATAAATTTGTTCTCCTCCTCCATGGCCTTCACCTTAAGATCATGAGACTTCTTCTCGCGTTCAATCTCTTCATCTTTCTCCCTGATGACTTCTTCCAAGTCGGCTTCAAACTTAGCTTCTAAATCAGTGATGGCGCTGGAAAGTGCTGAAAAGTGCTGAGTTCGAACTTCTTCCAACTTCGTTTCATTACCTGATGATGCATCTGCCTTAGATACTGCGGCCTCTAATCGATTTTCGTTTTTCTTAATCTTTTCTTCCATTTTGGCCTTCTCGTTGATCATTTCTGAAACCAATTTTTTCAACTTGCGCTTACTTTCGTTAGACTGCTTCAATTCGGCTTGTAGTCGTTTCTTCTCGTCATCCGCCGTCGCCAGTATGACATCGAGGGCTTCGCGATGCTGGGTTTCAAGCTTGCCCCTTGAAGCGATCGCCTCAGAGAGAGAGCTCTGGAGAGTGAGATTGGAGCGCTTGTAGGTGTCTCGCTCTCGCTTAACTTTGTAGAGCAAACGTTTCACTGCATCACCACAGCGTGCAGCGACAAATGACGACATTAGCTGATATGAATGTTAAAATAAGTAAACATTAAAACGAAAGCAAATATGAAATATCTTACCAGTATCGAGTTCATGCCCCACGACATCTTCCAAATCACTCAACTTCATCATGATAGAGTCCTCGCCCGACGCATGAACTTCTTCCACTGGCTCGTTGCCGACGGGTGGATCCACAGTTGACAAAGGCGAAGTAGTGTCAACATGGCAGAAGATAGGAGCATCTGAAGTAGTATCAATGTGAGGAGAAAGCGGTGCATTCATACAGTTGCTATCAGATGGAATGTTGGCCCTGTTCCTCACGCGTCGCTGATGTTTCGGACGATGCTTATGCGGCTGTTTGTGGTTGTCACGATCGCATGATTCATTCGGTGATCGATCCCAAGTATCCGTGGCCGCTATTTCGAAAGTGCCAAAGTCATCTGTCATGTTGATTTCGTATCCCTCCTCGTCGTCGCGACTCGCATCCAGGATCTCACTTGCTTGGCGTTGCATTTCGACGAGAAGGCTAGTAGTGTCATCATAACTCATGGGATAGGCTGCCTCGGTTGGAAACTCCATGGTGGCGGTGTTTCGAAAACTTTGTTCGGGCTCAGCGCCACGTCGATTTGCTCACTCGGTAGTTGTATGTTCAACAATTATAGGTTCTAAATGCGCTGCGAGAGATGTTTGTGTTGTCTCGTCTGTGTTGCAAAACGATCATTTCCCATCACAACAGGCACATCATGCCTTTGGGTAGAAGAATACAGATTGGCAGCATACAGCAGAAGAGAGAGCATTATCGTTCATTTTCGTCCAAGAGAAATGCCATTCCTTCGCTAATTTTGAGGGACTACCTTTGTTCGGTGAAATAAATTCTTACGGAAGAATTTTCAAAACGCAGTATCGTGCACAAGAACCACAAAATGTCCCGAAATTACTAGCAGCCGATGCAAGCTTTTTTGCAGCTTGTTGTACTGTAATTTTCTGAAAGAATGTTACTTTATGAACATGTAATTTTTTGCAGCAAGGCATAAGTACAACTTGCTTATTTTGTAGAGTTTTGTTTTATGAAGCATTTTTTGTGTAGCTTTTTATGTTGAAGTACAATCGATTGATTACTCATAGGGAATTTGTTTAAGTATTGGATACATATGGGAGGAGTGGACTGGTGTGGTACTGGTGAAAATTGATCTACCCTTTTTGTGATTCAAGCATAGACTAGATGTTTCAAGCACATTCTACTGATAATTCAATAGGTCATTTATATTGTTTGCTGTCTTGAACCAAATAATGTACAGACAGAAACTTAATCATGTCATATTTACTAGTTGGTGTCAATAATGCCTATGTATCCAAGAAAGAAGCATGACGTAGTAAAGAATAAAACTGCTCATACATGCAACATCGTCATTGCACTATATTCATATCCAGGGTAAGTAGTTTGTTGATTTGTGTTCAGCATGGAGAGAGCAGTGCGAGGATGGGATCCTGGGGATAGCTGTGTTGGGACAGCGGCCTGAGGCCAACAGCAGACTATATTGTGGAGTTTCACTCAAATGGAATCACAGCAAAGAATCATTGACATGCAAATACCACTTGCATGTCATCTCCACTTTAGAAATATTCAAACACTCAAAGTCTACTAAGAAACAGACTGTCCATAGGAACCACATTCACAAAAATATGACACCGCTCTACAATCAGTCAATCCATCAAGAATTCTCCACTTCTCAGACCACCTGACATCAACTCGATCCAACACACAGTTGGATATTTCCCTTAATATGTATGAGCATTAAATGCCACAATAGTCTTGGTATGTAATACAATTGCCAATGAACAAGCTGCTCTACAGAACAATCAAAACAATGCATAAAACATTCATATGGACCCATCCCAAAACTATCATCCATTTTTACAAATTTGACATGATTTGTAATATGTGTGTGGACTCCTCATATTTAATTGTGCCAAAATCTCACAGTGCAGCAGCTGGATAGTAGTGTCTAAGTACACTCACATTTGACCTCTTTCCCATCCAGCTAAAGGAGCAATTCATGTCTTCTGCCTTATACTCAAATTGTCAGCCTCAGCAACATAAGCTGAATTACACACTCTTTTATGAAATGCAAAAGAAGCCAAGACAATGCACCTCACACTAGACGAGTTCTATTGCCCACAATCTCCCATCCCCATCCATGCCAATAACTTCACAACTGTTGCATTCGTTTCAAATAAATTATTAGTAAGACTATTGTTTTGTGAGTTCATTCATAAGTAATTTTTTTACTTACAGAATACCTAACAACAGGTGGAATAAGCCATTGAACAGATGGAGTCNCTCTTTTATGACATGCAAAAGAAGCCAAGATGCACCTCATTCTGGATGAGTTTTGTTGCCCACGATCTCCCACCCCCATCCATGCCACAACTGTTGCATTCACTGCAAACAAATTGTTAGTAAGACTATTGTTTCTGTTAGTTAATTGGTAAGTAATTTTTTTACTTAAAGAATAGCTAACAGCAGGTGGAATAGGCCATCGGACAGGTGGAGTCATCAATTTTTCTTGCTTCTTACTAACAGTTAGTAAGATTGGAGCATTTTTTGTACTTTTTGCTGCTTACAATTGTGCTAACATGTGTGTTTAAATGATATTTTTTCTCTCCTCATTGATACTTTTTAGATCTAACAGCATAACATAAGATTGTCTAAAACATCAGCCCCTACAGCATCAAAACATTGGTGGAATCAATATGTTGGGACACAAAAAAACTGACCGACCAAATGTGGAAATTATTTTCCATATTCTTGCAACATATTCATCATTCTTCATTTCTCTTATACCATGTAAAAAAGTACTGAAATAACCACACTATTCCCTCTCTCTTTGGCTGCCCTCCACTCATTATTTACCTCCCCCTGATGAGGAACATTTCAACCCTGGGAAATTGACTTTAAGGATTTTTGCTGGGGAAAACTTGCTTCATCAAGCTGTTGAGTTTGACGATGCAAGGGAATGCATTGTAGGCAGAGAAG